>CAODLS010521523.1:0-14341 GCA_948243855.1 Flueggea neowawraea
ACTCATATGTATACCTTTGTACATCTATGAACACCATTGTACACCTTCGTACACCTATGATCATATATACACTTTTGTACATCTATGAACACCTTTGTACACCTATGATTATATGAACACCTATGTACACTAATCACTAACGTACATCTATGAACACTTATGTATACCTTTTAACACTTTTGAGTTGAACAACTATGAACAATAATTATATATATTTACATATATAATTGTTCACTTTTATATAATTGTCCGTATATATATATATGTATATCTATATATAAAATTAATTGTTCATATATATATATATATATCTGTCCATATATATATATAATTAATTGTCCATATATAAAAAATTGTTCATATATATATATATATAATTTTTTGTTCTAGTTTCGGTTCTTCGGTTCGGTTCTCAGTTCAGTTCGGTTTGGATATTGCTTAAGACCCAGACCCGAACCAAATAAAAAATTCAGTTCAGTTCGGTTTGGAGAAAGTCAAAAGTCAACAGTTCTTTTCGGTCCGGTTCGGTTATCTCTAGGATCCATGCTCAGCCTTAGTCAACATTGCCTAGCCGAATATCTATTTGCCATTTGTAATTATAAGAATCTCACGAGATATAAATGTAATTAGAATATTGCACGCACTTATTATACACTTTCTCTAATAGTTTAGTTAAAAAAAAAAAAACTCTCTCTAATAGATAGTTATATTATGCTTTATAATATATTATGAGACTAAAAATTATTTTACCTATCATTTAATTCACAATATACAAATCATTAATAAATATATCCATTTTGCAAAAATATTTCATGCTAGTTATTTAAAAAAAAATATTTATTCAAATTTGGGAAAATTATTTATTTTAATTTTTGAAAAATACTATATAAAACATATTAGTTAAATATAAGATGGATGTTTAATTAGATGTTAGGTTGAATAAAGAGATATAAGAAATGATATTTAATTGAAAAAAGATACAAGATACGAGGAAAAAAAAAGAGATGATACATTTAGTATGGTTTCAAAAAGTGTAATAACTTGATTGTTTCGACCATTATTTCGGTAATTTTTCCGTGGATTTTTTTTTTTCGAATTAATTTTTTTTTACGGATTAATTTTAGTTTGAAATATCATTAAATTAATTAATAATATTTTGGAGTGTTAAATTTTCTAGGTGTTAATAGAATTTTTGAAGTGTATTGGGGAGTTAAATTGAAAGAAAATTGGTTGGAATTGGAAAAAAAAAAGAAATGGGAAGAAAAGAGAAAGAAGAACGAACTACAGGTTGTTCAGCGTTTAGTGCAAACGACAAGTCGTTTTGGGCTAGTTTTTGGCAATTAGTCGTCCGTATGAGTAAACGACCTGTAGTTTGCGCGCGTGATCAAACGACATATCGTCCGGTGTGGTAAACGTTTGGTCGTTCGGCTGGAAGGGAAACAATGCTTCATTTGAAGCGTTTTTGTCTGTGTCATGTGGCTGTCATCCACGTGTCTGAAATGGCTTTGTTTTGTTTAATGAAAACGATGCCATTTTGATTCAAACCAGCAACCCAACAGATCCTCTTTTCTTCCTCTCTTCGTGTTTTTTTCTTCTTCAACTCTGAACCCTCTCTTTCCCTCTCTCATTTCAGCCTCTCTCTCTCATCTCTTTCTCTTCCTCATTGGCTGGACTAGCCACCCAAGGTGAGTCTCTCTTTTATTTGTTGTTTTTCTTGCATTTTAGGTTAGATTTAGCTTGACATAATTATGCATTTTGGGAGTATTTTTTATCGTTTTTGGATGAATTTTTGTTGGGTTTTGACGAGGAGAGTTGGAAGAACATGAATGTAGCTTGAAAATGGAGGTTTGGATGATTATTTCTTTATGGGTTTTTTGGTCCGACATTTCCAATGACGTTTTTGGTTGCTTTTGTTTTCTTGATGAACTGAGGATAAATTTGGATTCCTTGGATGGTTTTGAGTCAATGTGGGTTGGTTAGAACGTTGGATAATGCTTGGTTCTGGATTAGGGACCATTTGGCGTCATTTTATAACGAAAGGATCAAAACTAAAATTTTACACAAATATGAGTATCTTGAGGACCAATTCTGATATTTGGCATTTTAGGGATTGATTTGTAATTTCTGAGAGTTAAGGAATTAATTTGAGAATTCTAACTTCTTGAAAGACTGTTTAGTAATTTAGAGATATGTTGGGACTGATTTATAATTTTACAAAATTTTGCGACCAAATCGTAATTTGCCATGTCTTGGGGACTAAATGGTAATTTTACAAAAGTTGGGGGAATTAACTGGAATTTCGCGCAAATTCTGATTTTTTAGGTTTCAGAGTTAGATCTTCGACCGAAATAGAATTTTCGTCCTAGTTCGAGTGTCTGCAATTGCATATCATGCATTTTGGGTATTGCCACAGTACCAGTGTCATGTCTTTGATTCTGTTTGATATTGTTTCAGCTCCGTGTTCTACTCAGTTTGGTCAGCCAGCCACCGGTGGGCCGTGACTCGATGGTCAGCTTGGATTTCCAGGTAAGTGAAATTACATCTTCAGACACATAGGTTGTGTCTTCTAAATTATATTATTTTTGACGTGTCTGGATATTGGCTTGTAATTTGAAATTAATAAAGGATAGGAAATCTTAAAATTTGAATTATGTGAAAACCTCTGCTGTCAAATCCTGTTGGATATTTTCTGATGTTTTGAAATAGTTTGGTATTTCAAAACAAATGTTTTTGGATGATTTAAATAATTGATCAATAACAAGAAAATATTTTATACAAAAGATATTTTTCAGAAATTGTACTTCCTGGAAAAGAAGATTTGTTTTGGCTTCTGAATTTGGATTTATTTTTGAAAGGAAATTATATATTCATTTATATAAATATTTTAGAAATATTTATATTCTTTGAAATATGTTCTCTGGTTTCTGCAAATCAGTTTTTGCATGATTTGTCAGTGGTGCTTCCACTGTTACCTGTTAAATTCTGCATTTAAATTTTTGATATAAAATTTAATTAACTATTCTAACTCGGGACACCCATGTTATAGGGTTTAGCGTAACCTTTGGTATACCATAGTGATGACTCAGTTACCAGGGTAGGTGGTAACACTCAGTCATCAAGGTAGGTGGTGACTCGTGTGTCTAGCTAACGCACGTGTAAGTTTGGTCTCGTGGCGGAGTCCACATATGAGACATTTCTAGTGGCGGAGTCCACATATGATTTGAATGTTAGTTATGCTCTAGTGCCCAATAACATTGTAATCTATTTAATTAAATAAAATGAGGTAATATTTTATCTAGTTATTATTCTTGTGCATAGTTAACTTGATAAAATGTCCATGAATGGTTATTCTACTTAAGTTAAGTCAAATATGTGATTTGATAGTAGAACTTTAAGACTCGAAAGAATAACATTCTAAATTATCCCTAGTCGATTGTTATCATAGGAGTGATAGCAAACTAAGACTAGTATGTGCTCTGCGAGATAACCGTGTTCTACAAGGTCATGGGATATAGAGATATCAATCAGATTCATAAATACATGTTAGGGAACATTGTATTGGATCGATCCATTCATGAGAATACTACATATTTATATATCATAAGTAGTTCTCATGCAATGCTTATACTGGAAATCCTTATGCCTAAAATCGCTATGGGTTCTATGTGAGGATTAGTATACTTTGACCATTTGCCTAACACCTTCCGTAACTGGGGGCAAGTATGGACTTGATTGGGTATGCTAAGAATCATGCTAGAAACATGAGTGAAGTGAATGGATTACCACTCCCTCATGGGAGAGAGGAAATATCACCGACCACTTGATAAATGACACTAAGTAATGCATGGTCATGCCCAAATGAAATGATAAAAAGGAATTATCATTTATTTGATTAAGTCAATGTCATTTAGAGATCAAGAAATGGTTTAGCAACAAATGAGGGTGACATGTTATATGCCTCATGCTAATCATGATATCGAAAAGGTAAAGGATTGTATAAGGTTGCAATTAGATTTGTTGGCTCCAGTCAACATTCATTCAATTTGGGTAGTCACTATGTCTTGCTAGAGGCCCCTAGTGATTTATGAGTATTAATGTATATTAAACTCATTTCCAACATTGAATGAACCTATGGGATCACACACGAAAGATCTGGAACGAGTTTTATTTCTCTTCTTGCAACTAGGTCAAATGTTGACTTAAGGTGCATAGGTGAATTTTGGCTATGGTTAGTGTAATATCCCATTCGTTCTGACCGGAATTTGATGGTATTCCGTCAAGACTTTAGGGAAATTCGGGGCGTTGAGGTGTTAAACTTTGATCGAGAATGTTTGGAGGTGGTTCGTGTGTGCAAAGCACATAGCAGGTCATCTGTGTGCGTTGGAGACGTTCTACGCGCATAAATTGAGGTCAGGGTGTCGTCTACGTGCGTAGGTGATTGTACTACGTGCGTCGATGGATGTCTGATCCAGACCGTGAGTGTGCTTGGGCACGTCTGTGTGCGTTGGAGACGTCCGCGTACGTTGGACGTGATTTGGACTTGGAACCGTGGTGAGCATGGTGATCTATGTTCATAGCACTAGGTGGTGTGAACGTTGATCGTTGGTCTGTTAGGGAAAGTTTGCCAGATCTGCCGTCTACGCACACAGGAGCTTCGTTTGTGCACGTAGTACGCGGTCAACGTGCGTAAAAGAAGGTTCAACGCACATAAATGAGCCTTTTCTGCTGTCATAAATGAAATGTCATGTTTCAGTTCTGAGCTTCTATAAATACACCCACCTACAACTCTTCTGTCATAACTCATCTCAATCACCAAAATCACTCTCTCAATTACTCCTCTGCACTTGTAATCACTCCTCAGCACTTCCATTGTGATTCTGAAGGTAAGAATCATTCTTTGATCTCTTCTTTCTGTCATCTCACCTCATCTTTGTTCATCTAGGGTTTTGAACAAATTTTGAGGTTTTGTTCATATCTTCCTTTTCTATTGTAAAATAAGTTAAATATGGGTAGATTAAGCTTGGTTAAGGTTGTAACCACTGGATTCTAGCTTTGGTTTCCCAAGGGTTTCGTGTTTGAACGAAATGGGTTTAATCCGAGCTAGGGTTCCGAATTTTGGTAGATTTCTCATCAGATCTGGAGTTGTATCTGATGTATTATGATAGATAGTTGTCATAAATGCATAGATCTGACATTGGGTGTCAATATTTAATGATTTGTGTCGAATGGGTCAAGAACTCCGAATTTGGGATTTGGATTCTTGATGATTTTGAAGTTGTTTGTAGGATCTGATGCTAGATCCTTGATTGAGAGGCTGATTGCAGCCAGTATGGGTGTTTGACTGATTGGGTATAGATCAAAATGGGGAGTTTGGGTATTTTGGCGTAAGTTCTCGATGCCATCGAGAGTTAGTCAGCATTTGCATACACATACATGCATCGATACCGTCACAGTACTACATATTGATATTTGCTATGTCTGTATATGTACAGCTCAGTGTGTCTGCCAGTAGGAGTAGCCACCCGCGAGCGATATTTGACTGGATCCACGACTTTGGATATCAGGTGAGTGAAATAGTAGCTTCAGACGCATAGGCTGTATCTTTTAAAATTAAGTATGCTATTTTTGATATGTCTGGCTATGACATAAATTGACTAATAATTATTGGGTTAATTAATAATCTGGATATGTGATTATTATTAACCAACGTTTTGATATGGAAAATCTAAAGTATATATGGGTATATATATATACAAGAATATTTTGTAAATGATGGTATAAAGGAAAAGATCTTGCATGATTGTATGTGAAATACTACGTATATAACACATTGACATGGGGACCCCCTACTACGGAGTATGTAGTATTTGGTATACCATTGTATGTTTCTGGCCGTAGTCACCAGGGATTGGGGTGACCGTGTATCTAGGCCAGATATACGCATTTTTTTAGCAGACAGGTGGCGGAGCCCACACTGCTATTTGGATATGGAAATAATTTATGGTCTCGCATTATGAATAAACAAGTATATGTATATATTGCTTGAATGCATGTGAATGTTCTGGATGCGAACGTTTTGGTAAAACGTATTTTGGAAAAATATACTATGTATATAGTGTGTATATTATATGGTATATATGCACGCGTGCGATATTTTGAAAGGTGGTTTTCAAACCAGTCTTTGTGAGGCACGTACGAGGCGGTCTGACGTGCTATTTCCTCACTAAGGAATCTTACCCCTTTTTCTTTTGTTGTTCATGTTATAACTTTGTTCGTAGGTGACATATTTCGGACGCACAACATCTGACCCGTGTCTCGACCTAGTGAGACGTTTTTGGCTATTGTGAGTGCCCTCGTTCTTAACTCTACTGTGCTATGTCATAGAGCTCCACATTCAACCACTGTTTGGGTATTGGGCTACACTGTTGTATTTTAGGATAACTCTGATGATTTATAACTATATTAATATTTTTGACATACAGTATATGTATATATATATATATATATTGGTAACTATTTATATATATAGTTTTATTTCATTTATAAATATTTTTATAAATATTTTAAATAAATATTTGGATAAGTCGGGTAGTATATCTGATCACAGAGGCTTGTGCGGGATGGATCAGGCTTCCACAGACGGACTATGGGTCGTGACAATAAGTCTCCAAAAATATATCCGCAAGTGTCCAAATGTATCCATCCTGCACAAAATCAATATAATTCAAAAAATCTACCAAAGTTAGAAAAAACAAACTAAATAAACATAATTAAAGTGTTTTTCGACATTAAAAAAGAATAAAATACCAAGGGTATTTTTGTCATTTTGAAAAAAAAAATAAAAAAAGTCAGCAACTAGGGTTTATCCAACCCTAGATGTTGTCGTCGCCTCATCCGATTCAATCACACCACGCCATGTCGTCACCTGTAGATCGACGAAGACAGAGAAAGAAAAAATCGTGGCAACAAAGACGAGAACGAGGCAAGATAAGACGAGAACCAGAGAAGAGAGCACCGAGAGATGGACGAAGACGAACGGACGACGCGAAGGATGAAGACGAGACGTGACGCGGCTAGGAAACACGAACTGAAGAGGGAGACACGGCGATGGACGACGAAGACATGAACATACCCGAGACGCGACGGAGGAGAGTCGAGCGAGAACAGATGCGACGCGATAAGACATAGACAAGAACAAACGCGACGGAGGAGGGTGGCGGAGCTAGAGTTCCTTTGTTTCGCGATTGGAGAGGAAAGAGAGCATGAGGAGAGAAAACAAATGGAGAAGAGAGAGAAAGAGAAAGAGAGAAATCTGAGTGTTTGGTTGAGGAGAGAGAAAATATATAGAAAAATGAAAGATTAAACTCATGAGATTTTGACTTATATACATAATAAATTTGGCATTTGTCAAAAGAAAATTTAAACAGTTGACATATTAGCAACTAACACTTAAAAAAATTAGCATTAATCTAATTACTAAACTATGAGTTCTATTTTTTCAAATCTGAATTTTAATTTAGACATACAACCTAATTTTCTCGAAAGAAAAGAAGAAAATGGAAAATAACAGTGTAAATTCGTAGTGAACGGGCCATATGGAGACAGACAGGGTGGCCCATATTAACAGCCCATGAATCACGTGATGAAAATGAAATCTGTGGTGGCCGCTACTGTATTCCACTTGAGGACCCTTTGATGTCCATTTTCAAACTTTTGTCTTTTCTATATATGGAAATTTGTTTTCTACATTAGGATATTTTGGAACTCCATAGATCGAAGGTGGTAAACAACAGATTTATGACTTGTTTAGTTCAATTTTTTCGAAAATAATTTTTTGAAAAATTATTATGTAGGAAGTTACTTCGGAAAGTGTATATCAATTATATTTGAATGGAAAATAATTTTTCGATAAATTTGATATTCTGTGTTTGGTTGTCAATCACATTTTCCAAAAGTTGTTATAAATGTCTATAATAGTCTTGCTACCAAAGTCTATAAAAAAATAATAATAATAAATAAATTTAAATTAATAATATGAGAAAAACTAAAGAAAAAATATTTTATTTTTATTACATAAAATATATATCCTATGAGAAATAAAACTATAATTAATAGTTCATACAATTCTATAATGAAGACTAATTTTTTATAAAAATTTGAAAAAATAATTTATTTAATAAATAAAAATATTTATATATAATACATTTTGAAAATCTTTAAAAATATAAATATTTTTTGTAACTTCTATAAAAATTGATCTATATAAAAAATAAAAAAATTATTTATGAAATAATTTATAAATTTTAGAAACAAATAGAAATTTGTAGATAAATAGTATTTTGATGATATATTTATAAATATGTATTGTTGACTACTAAAGAAGTTGAACTTCCTAACCCCTTTTTAGAAAATTACTTTTCAAAGCCAAACAGTTGACTTATTGAGAAGTTCAACTTCTTTTATTCAACCAAGAAAATAAAGTTTTGAACTTCTCAAGAAGTTATACTTTTCCAACCCATTCACTCCCAACTAAATAAGCCCTTAGTAAATTGGAAATTTGTTTGCAATGCATAGCATATAATATGTTTTGGATATTTTGTATAACTATTTTTTATTAAAGAAAAAATCATCTTTCTAATTGTTCATTATTCATTTATCATCAATCATGTAAAACATACCAAATTAATAAAGTCTAATTGGCTTCCACAAAAGAAGCCCTAAATTATTTATATAATGAAAAAAATGCAGAAAACTACATTTTTTTAGGAGTGTTTGTTTTAGGTAGATTAAACTACTAGATTATAAAAGTAGATTGTTGTTAATAAATTGAGATAAATCGAAATACTGCAACATTACTTATTTTGCCCCTAAAGGTTGATCGGAGGAGTTTATATCGAATAAGAGTCAACGATAGCTTGGAAAAAAAAAACTTGATGGGGAAAGTTTTGTCTTTTTTTCTTTGAAAATATCACCACTTTTTTTGATCCATAGAAAATACCACTAATATGCAATCTGGAAACAGGCATGCAAATTAAGCGTAAAAAATAAAAGTCACAGTAGAATCTACCGAATATGTATAATACACACTCCTTGAATTACAATATGTAAAATATGTAATATGTTAAATTAATATAAAACGCAAACACCATTAAAGATCATGTTTATCTGACTGGTGGGAAATAATTTTATAAATATGTTCTTTTCATTTTTAATGTATGCAAATCCAGAAATGTTTGAACATGGGAGCGGACTTTCACCGTGATATGATGGACTAAAATGAAATGTCTTTTAACAAAAAAATATGCCGATACTAGGGTACAACAACATTACATTAGAAATACTTAAAATATAAAAAAAGAGTACAAATCAAGTTACACTCGTCTTTGTGATGATAGATGATTGATTCCTACGACTATCCATATTTTGAAAACATTTCAAAATGGATTCGTTGTCAATACCACCAAGCTGTCATTTAACTATTCATCTCTCATTTTATTTCGCAATTCAGTCTTCACAGTTTTCATAGCAATAAACACTCTTTCAACAGATCGGTAGCAACTGGTAGGAGTAATATCAATTCAACATGACAATAGACCATTGGAAAAATTCTATATTTCATAGTTTATTTCATCTTCTTTGCAAGATTTTCCAAGTCTTCTACATTAGAGAACGTTTATCTATTCTTACATCATTTAGAAAAGATTCAAGTTCCTCATAAATCATACTACAATCAGTATATGAAAAGTGGATAAAGATGGACAAGCTTATCCACGTTGAAATTAGAGAATTCATTTATTGGATCAAGACATGCAATGAAATCAAGTAAATGTGTGCTTGCTTCAGAGAAACGATGACTCATCTCTTGTGCAAGTGAATCAATAACCTAACATTATATCAAGAGTAAGAGTAATTAGATTAAGTAAAGAGCTAACTTTAAAAAAAAAAAGTAGATTAAAGTCATAACCTTTTTTATATTACCTTGCAAAAGATTTCCACGCAATAATGATGATAGTTCGTGACGGTTTTTTCATCCCCCTTTATGCGAGTGAGTCTTGGGATTATATCTTCAATATTAATAATTGGAATTTCATTAGCTCGACAAAACGTGTCCACTTCTTTCAATAAACCATCCCATCCAGATTCTCTAAAATTTTTCAAGCCATCTTTCACAGCTTTGATCTGAATAATAGCATTTAAAATATTTTAATCCTTTTCGTGCAAAACCATAGATAATCTATTTGTCAATAACATAGGAAAGACAAACTCATAGCTCTTCATTTGTCGGATCAAACCCCTGACTTGAGCTCCTGATTCTGGTTAAGTGTTATCATCAAACACGTTTTGAAGAACTTCTAACACTGAAGGCCACATATCTATGAGGCGAACAACGGTTACAAAGTGTGATCCCCATCGAGTATCACATGGTCTACGCAAAGAAGTTTCTTGATTTTCTCTTGTACCGGAAGGGATTTCTCCATTCTTAATGCATTCTACCTTTCTATCATGTTCTAGTTGTCGAAGTTTATCTGTCCTTTTGCAAGATGATCCACCTATATTCACAATCATACAAAGGTAACTGAAAAAGTGGCAAGTATATCGATTCACCTTGCATACAACAATAATTACCAATTGGAGTTGATATGTGAAACAATGAACATACCATGCAGATGGATTTTCCTTCAAAATAAGTGCCTTTAAACCATTAAACTCGCTTTGGATATTTGACACACCATCATATCTCTGACCTCTCAATCTCGACAAAGATAAATCATATTTGACAAACAAAGAATCAATAGCCTCCTTCAAAGATTTTGTTGTTGTCTCTTTCATGTGAACCAAACTTAACAATCGTTCGATTACTTCCCCGCGCTTGTTCACATATCTAATCACAATGACCATTTGCTCTTTCACTGAGCAATCACGAGCCTCATCAACTGTAATAGAAAACAACCTATCATCAAGGTCACCTAATATTGCAAGTGTGGTTTCAACAACACACGCATTAATCATATCCTTCTCAATTGATGGAGCGGTCATTTGATTATTGCCCAGGGCATTCTTAAAAACAACATTACTAACCTCTTCATTTCTTAAGCTATAATAGTTTAACAACTCCAGAAAATTTTCCCTCCTTAATGATGTGGATGACTCATCATGTCCCTTGAAAGCCAGACCCTCAATTAAAAAATAACAAATGACATCAAGAGTTGCTGTCAAACGAATGCTAAGCATCTTCGCTTTTCAGATTTCTTTCTCTAACAATATAAGCCACACTCTGTTTTTGATTTTTAAAATTCTCAAAATATATTTTTGCTTTGTTGTGCGCACTACTAGTCGAACCAACATGCTTTCTAAATCTATCCATTGCCTTTCTCCAATTAGAAAACCCATTTTTTTGTAAATGCTTCATCCCCCGGAGCTAAATAAACACGCTTGAAAAGAAAATACCAAAAGCAATAAGCGACATCTTTTGCTACACTATACTCTAACCAATCAAATTTCTTGAACAAAAATATCCATGAAACCTCTATTATCTTTTCCATTCTTTTTTTTTTGGCAAATTATGATCGTATGGTTGACAAGGACCTTTGGATACGTATTCTCTTTGTATACGGTCTCGAATATTTATATTAAAACTATCAATTGGCTTGTGTAATTCAGGATCAGCAACAATATCATCTTCATTAAATTCTACCTTGTCAAGGTGAATTTCTACTTCAGCATTCTTATTCAAAATATTTGGATCTGGAGTTTGTAGCGGTTGCTCAACATTATGTAACTGAACTGAACTTCTAGGCCTTTTTGAAAAATATTTCTTCATTCTATTTTAATAGACAACAACCTACCAAATTAAACATAAATAAATATTTAAGACTTTAAGACCTAATTAAAATACAAGAAAAAAAAAACAACAATTCTCAATAATTTGCAATTCATAATTCTCAACAATTTCTAAATCCCAATTAAAATCCAACTAATACAACCTAAAAACCTACTAATTCAACAATTCAACCTAACAATTCCCAATTAAAACCCAACTAATTCAACCTAAGAATTAATTTCCACTTCCCAATTAAAATCCAACTAATTCAACCTAAAAACCAACTATTTCAACAATTCAACCTAACAATTCCTAATTAAAACCCAACTAATTAATTCAACCTAACAATTCCCAAATAAAATCTAACTAATTCAACAATTCAACATAACAATTCCCAATTACAATCCAACTAATTCAAGTCATTCAACTAATTCACAAAAAATTAAAAGAAAAAAACTAGACCCACGGTTGTATATTGTTAGATGGAACCAAGGACAAGAAGCTTACCATTTCACAGGAGCCAGCGGTGCGGACCAGTCGTGAACGACGTAGAGCGGAGGAGGTCGGAGTTGAGACGGATTTGAACTGGGCAACTGGCATAAGGAAGATTGAACTCTGAAGAGTGAAGACAGGAGGAAAGGCTTCGGGAAGAGAATGAGAGAGAAAAATGACACCACCTGACTTTAACCCTTTTTTTTCAAAACAACCCATCGTTTGCTATGTTATGGTTTAATTTTTTTAACCCATCATTTCACCCTTATTAAAAAAAATTAAACCAGAACAGAGGATGAATAGGGGAGGGGCAGCCAGAGCATATCAGATTTGTAGAGGCGGGGAACGACCATGGCCACCAAGGTGGGGCGGGGAAGGGGGGATATAGGGGTACCCCCGGTTGCCCACACCTGCTTCCACTTAGATATGCCCCTGAATGTATAAATATATTCATAGATATAAGTAAAAATAAAATTAATACTTAATAAATAGAGAATATATGTATAACTTAGGAGGGAAATTTTCTATTTATATAAAAGAGATTATTTTTCACATTCACATATATTCACTTATTAGTTTAACTTTAGATTATGTATTACTGGACTATGCAATTGCAACCCCTGAATTGGTATTACTTATCGAACCACAACCATTAAGAACCATCTAATCACCATTACTCATGCACCTTAATACTACATTACTATTCGACCACAAATCTATTCATGAATCACTAAATAACCAAACTGAAAAATTGTTATTCAACCGCTGAGTGTAATATCCCTGATTGTTATTTTCTACACGTAAAGAAAAAAATAGAAAAAAAGAAGATAATCATTAATGATTAAACAATCAAATAAGTAAGGGTGTAAATGAACCAAACCGCTTGTGAGCGGTTCGATCGGCTTGATAAAAGTTTACTTGTGACTTGGCTCGATATTAAATGAGCTTAACTTAAACAAAATTTGAAACTCAAAACCTAAACGAGAAGAGTTTGAACATTCCAAAACTCGATTTGAAAAGCTGATGAACAACCTCGATTGTGAGCTCATGAGCAAAATCAATATTCGGCTCGTGAACAAACTACATACATACACTTAGTTCAAGTCGTAACAGAAAAAGTAATTACCATCATTAATGAGAGACGTTACAGAAGTTAGTACTAATTGAGACGCCACACTATAAATGGAGGAGAGGATAACTTGAGAAGGTACGTTCTATTTGTTATACATACCTACACTCAACAGAATTATCTAATGACTTGAGCGTCAGAGATTCTCCCGAGGGGCAACCCGACCTCATTGTGTTCTTTGTTTTCAGGTTTCGAGATGACGTTCACGATTCCCAATTATTTGTGTATTAATTATTATTGTTTAATTTTTGAGGCAATAAAAATTGGCGTTGTCTGTGGGAAAATCTTGAACAAAAAGCCTTGTTCGTAGATGTTCGAGAAGTGCTCAGGAAAAGAAAGAGGTGGATATCATGAGAGTTGGTGCTTGAGTGGGAGCTTTGGGAACTGTCATCCCAACTGTTCTACTTGTCGACTATGAAGCACTCAGGAAAGAGAACGAGGAGAACCATAAAGCATTGGGTGAGATGGAGACTTTGCTCTAGCATCTTCTTCCTCAGGCACAACTCTTGCCCATGTTGTGCGCTTATGCCCAAAGTGCTTAGAGCATAAGAGTCCCAGAAAGATGCATTGCTCCACAACAAAGTCATCGTCAACCTTCTCGTATTCCTGAGCAACCAGACCCTCCACCTCGTCAAGAGAACTTTGGCATTCCTGTTCTTGAAGCCCATGTCGAGGCTAGAATGGAGAACTATCCAGAGGTGGTAGAAAGTACCGAGAAAGGAGAGCCTAGGATTCATTCGAAAAAGGATGAAACAGAGCCCGTACTTTCCAATTATGATCCCTATAGTTTTCGAATATGTTATGGTGGACTTTTGGGAATACCAATGGATGGTGAATGATGTAATCATGTTAGGTTGGATGTTGTTAGTGTTATAAATGATCCGGGATGAGTTTGGTAA
>CAODLS010521603.1:0-42117 GCA_948243855.1 Flueggea neowawraea
CATGTCTAATTTTCAATAAATAATTTTGTAACATTACTCAAAATGAAATTAGATATGATTTACTCAAAATAAATAATAAAATGAAATTAGATATGATTTGCTCAAAATAAATAATAATGTTACAAAATTATTTATTGAAAATTAGACATGATTATGTTCTGCTATTATTTTTTGAGTAATATTGCAAAAAAAAAAATAATACTCAAATGAAATTAGATAGACCGTTTATAATTTTTTTTTCAAGACATGATTGTGTTGATAAGAGTTTCATGTAGCTGGAAGGAGCTCTTAACATGATCTAGACCTCATCGAACTGCCAACACTAATGACAAGCTCCACCACAGCAAACATACACCAAGAAGAGAAGGCTTCTTAAGAGAAAGCCAAAATTTTAACAACAGGAAGCAAAATATAAGAGGCTATTATTGATAAAAATGAAACTAAAGAGGAAACAAAGCCTCACCCTTTGCTGGCCAAGGTGGTGGCGAAGGGGAACGACAGAGACAAAAGGAAAATGGTGGGACTTTGGACAGGATAATTTTTTCTTACAACCACATATTGCTTCTTTATTGAAACACAATATTTCTTATTTAAGCGTATGATTTTATGATTTAAAATTAACTAATTATTTTAATATAAATTATAAATTTCTACCATTTTAATAAAATAATATGGCATTTTATTAAAGAAAGGTTGTAAGAGTTTTTGTAATTTTCGGTTGTAAAAAAAATTCTTTGAGAGAGAACTAAAAGAGAAAGTCAAAGAAGAGAAATAGATTGAATCTCAATCTATATCTCAATAAATGGAAGATTAACTAAAATATTAAATCTCAATAAATGGAAGACTAAGTAAAATATACAGTAGCAATCCAAGATTGCATGAGATAGTTGCACCAGCTGGTCTCTTGGCTAAAGTTCGGGAAATTGAGGGAAGAAAAGATTCCTTTGCAAATGTAGTGTTCTGAAACTAACTGCAGATGATATAACTTCATTGATAGTTGTGCTAATACACTTCCCACTGCCCACCCAAATAAAGCCCTAAATTTGGGGCAACAGTTCACATTTACTGTCCTTGTGTGTTGGTAAAGGTATACTAAAAATACTTTAAAAAATTGAAATTTCAATTCTTAGCTACAATTAAAATATTATGCGATTTTTTTTATCAAATTAAAATATTAATAATGATGATTTACCATTGATGAAGATTGATTTACTCAAACTTAATGCTTCATGTATTCGTAGTCTAAGTGCCGGACCCAAAAATTTAAAGGGATGGAGTCTGACGACGGCGTGGTGTCTGAATTGTGGCGGACTGGCAATGTCGTTTGAAAGAAGGGGGTTGTTCTTCTTGTCCTATGGCTTGTGTTACTCACTAGGGCCTTTTATTTTCTTAAAGCAAAACGATACAATAAAAAAATTAGGAACATAGACAACCTTTATGTAGTTGCAGAATCAGGGTGGGGGTCCTAAGTCGGCAATGTAGGAGTAAGGGTATGCTGGATCTTCGGTCGGCCAACCTCATCTCCCTCTTCCACTGCGAAGTCTTAACTTACTTTTGATCTAGACAAAAAAGGAAACACCTAATTTTGATAAAGATTGAATATTAGTTAGGAAAATGTAATGAATAAATATGCGAGAAATTGGAGTTGGTGGTTGTTTAATTTTTGATAAATTAGAAAATAAATAACACAATCATAATACTTTAAAATCAATATAAAATAAAATTTACTACAAATTATATCATATTATTTTAAAATGAAAATTTAATATATCTTATTTTTTAAATCATTAAATCTCATAAAATTGTAAAACTCCAAAAAGCAATAATACTTAAAAACAAACTAAGAAAGAGGATAGAGCCACCCCGAAGGGTGGCCGAGCGGAATGGGGCACGTTAACCTCGGTTTGTGACGTGGATTCGAGACGTGGGAGCGACGTAACTCCAGATTTATCCGGTTGTCACTCGAGTCCGTGTCGCATTAAGTCGGCTTGTTCAGGTTTTACCCACTTGTCCTCGGTGAAGTGTTACGGTGACCACATCCAAGTCATTGCTGGGTATCAGCTATGACTCAAAGGAACATTTAGTAATGAGAAGAGTACCTTCTGATTTAAACATGTATTATAATGTCCAATAAAAATACGTCATCTATCGATCGTCCTCACATCTCTTTTTTTTGCAAAAAGAAAAAAAGGATAGAGCCAAAAATGCCTATGAAAAATACAAGGCAGAAAGTCACATGAGATTAAAATAAATAAATAAAGAAGTTCAAGAAGAGAAGAGAAAAAGGGTTTTGCAATCTGTTCGCTAAGCCCCAACCCTCTCTCTCTCTCTTACATAAAAATTGTTCCCTCCTCCTTCCCTCCCTTACACAACGGCACAACACAGAACTCAAACAATCAAACCCAACAGCACCACCAAAATGGGCAGGTACATGAAGAAGTCGAAAATTTCGGGTGACGTGGCAGTTGTGGAAGTACCGCCCTCTTTGGGTGTCCAAACAAGGTCCAAAACCCTAGCTCTGCAGAGGTTGCAATCTCCATATACGGATTCTTCCTCTTTCTCCTACCTCCAGCTCAGGAGTCGCCGCCTTGAGAAACCCCTGTTGCTCTGTGAAACCAAGAACCAAGTGGAAGAAGAGAAAGTGAAGCGAAACCCTAACCGGAAATCCTGTGTGGGAGCAGAGGAGGCCTGTTTTGGTGGAAAAGGTGAAGTCTTGGAAGTTCAATGTGAAGCAGAAGACCGGGGAGTTGAGGATTCTTTTGGTGAGAACTGCTTGGAGTTTGAAGCAAGAGAAAGGTGTTGCCTTTTTTTTTTCAAAAAGATTTAGTTCATTTTTTAGCATTATTTTTCCATGGAAGATAAAAAGAATGATTTTTTGGGAGTCTAATATCATACTATGTAGATTTTTTGTATTCACTAATGGGTATTCTTGAACTTCTTGATTTTGGGTTTTTTCGTTAACATCGATTTTTTAATTCGTACATAAAAAATGAAATTTTGGGGGTCTAATTTGTGGGAACCTTCTTTCTGAAATGGGGTTTCTTAGTTTTTCTTTATTTTGGTTTATTTTGGCTTCTTTTTAAGGTTTATTATTTGATTTTGGCGGAGTTTGAGTTGTTTTTCTGTGACCTCTGTTTTCTAAGTAGTGTCTTCCAGTCTTGCCCTGCTGCTTTTCTTACACTTCGCTTGAATAGACCCGTAAATATTTTTGCCTTTTGAACCGCGAGTTTGACACTTAATGAAGAAAAATTACTTTGCAGGTTTTTTGCTCTGTGTGTGTGTGTGTGTGTGTGTGTGTAGAGCTCTTTAGGTGTTCACTGTGTTGTCTATTTCGATTTACTTTCAAATAGGAACTGCAGTAGTTGCAGCTAATGCAATTTTGGATATGAATTAATTTAATTGAGTTATGAAATTTTTGGTTTTGTGATCATATGGTTGGTTTTTTCTGTTTCTTTCATTCTCTTTTTGTGCTTCATGATTGTTACTACTGTTGCAAAATGCTGCCAGAAAAAGTTTGTGATGTTTGTGACGTGTGAGAAAGGTTCTTTTTACGTATGTGACGACCCAGGTCTAGTTTCTAAAACACGGGTACCCATCAATAGAATTATAAATGCTGCAACTTGCATTTCTTTATGTGAAGCTTTTTTTCTGTGGTATTCTTTGTTTGCAAAAGACACCACGAGAATTCAATGAGGAATAAATTTTTGTATTAACCTTGTCGGCTGTCAGAATATTATATCCTAAATCTTTCCTTTAGAGCATAATGGTTTTTGTTTGGGTCTTGGACTCTTTGGCTGTGATTTGTTTGGATAAATTTGGTAAATGTGTAGACATTTGGTCACGCTGTCTTGTTAGTACATGGTGCAAGAGAGGAAAATTTAGTTTGAAATTCATGTTTGTTTGCGTGGTTTTGTTTGTGTTGGTCTTGGCTGTCATTTTCTTTCCCTTAATTTGTAGCATATAGCTTTACCAAAGCTTTGGAGGCAAAATAAAATGGGCATTAATATGTTTTTTATCACAATACCGGTGCAAATAACTCTTCTGTGCTACATTTGTGTGGGGATGCTAAGATAATGATACATCACATTCATGGGACCTGGTTACTGACTGAAACATTTATGTGGGATACCCTGTTTAAGTGTTATGAGGAACATGACAAAAAAGTTCCAATCTTCTTGCCTTCATGAAATTGTTGCCTTTTTCCAAATTGGTTCTTGCCCTGGTAATCACTACTAAACAAATTCTTTGCTCATTTTTTTTTGGTGCAATGACAACTAGTACAAGCTTGTTGCTTGTAAGAATGTATGTTCTCTTGTTTAATATTGTCTTGATCCACAAATAGGGTTGTTCTTGGGTTTGAATAACCTGTATTATTGGCTTTTTTTCATAACAAATTCAAGTGTATAATAGCATGGTTCTGATTTTCTATCCCGTCAAAGCAGGAGCACCAGGGAGAGCACGCCTTGTAGCTTTCTCAGGGACCCAGACACCATTGCAACACCAGGATCCACTACAAGACTACGATACTCAACTGCAACTGACCGAAGAGAGAGAAGTAGTATACAAACACAGGTTCCTACAGAACGTGAGATGGAGGAATTTTTTGCTTTTGCAGAACAGCAACAACAAAGGCTGTTTATGGAGAAGTACGTTGCCAAGGAAAAGAAATTGGTGTACTAATTTTCAATAATGGAGTCTATCTAATCACCATTTAGCTGCACCACATTTTTCTCATTTCTTTTGCTTGGAATTTTGCAGGTACAACTTTGATGTTGTGAGTGATTTGCCCCTCAAAGGACGCTATGAGTGGATACCAGTAAATCCATGAGCAGTGTCGATAACATTAACATTGCCCCCTCCCCGACGGCAAGTATTAGAACAAGGCATCTGTTATGAGTTAGTTTTTCAGGTGTTTCATTGAATGTACGACATCATGCAAACAGAGGACAAAAAAAAATAGTTGGTTTACAGTTCTGTAGTTTAGCAGAGCCGAAAAACGAACTGTAATGAAATGCCAATCCAAATTCCAATTGAGGGGAGGGAGATAGGTAGTTTAACTTTAGGTTTAGAGAATTTATTGTTGTAAACTTGGGGGTATATCTGATTGTTAGGGTTTATTCTCTCTTCCTTACTGTCTTCTGTCTATACTTTGGAAATAAATGTAGCTTGTCTCGTTCTTGTTCTCAGTTTTGTTTTGTACCATGTATTTTCTTACAGCTTTTGTTTGTAACAACTTCCAGACATTTCAGTACTAGTTTTGTTGGTGATGCTTCTCCGTCATCAAATCTAAGATAGAGATTGTTGTGCCTCGGCCATTTATAAACATTAAACAATGTTGAATGCATAAAAGGCTGAGCTCACATCTAGCGGTTTTAATTTAAAATTTGCTTTCTTTTTCAGCATTATTTTGCTGATCTAAGTGTTTCAGAAATGGAATTATTAGAATTAATAGTTCTAAGGACCACTCAAAGTTGCCATTCTGCAGCAGCATAATGCTTGTCTTATTTTAACCTGTGTATTATTTTAACCTGCATTTATCGTTTCATATACTTGTAAAGGGCTCGAGAGAATTAATAAGTCTATAAGTTCGACTTTTCTGGAAGACGAATTGTAAAACAAACATAAAATTCAGATTCCTTGGAGTTAAAAAGTGAAAAATTCACTTCATCTGCTTGTAATTTAGCGTCTCTTGTCCTAACAAATTAAAGATTTTTGTGTTTTAGAGAATTTAATTGTGTGTAACGTTTATATTGGTACCGGGGGTGGACCCAACGGTGGTCACGGGGTGACTCTCGGCACTGATGAGATCCTATGTAGTTTATTATAATAACTTTAAAAACATAAATAATTAAATCCTTAATTTAATTATTGTCTATTTATCCAGGTGGCTGCCAACATTCGTTTCTCTGGATGAAGATAATCTTGAGTTCGTCACTGATTGTTACAAACATCAATTTGAACTAACAAAATTGGATTATTATAAAAATTTGGATTGGTTGTAGTAATAAACATGAACAAAGACAAGAAAACTCGATTTGGTTTCATTTTCACAAATTTGTCTGGTTCACTAACATGCCAATCTTAAGATCAACACAACTACATTATGTATTCCTAAGGCCTATTTTTCATAAAAAGGTAAAGAAAGAAAAGAAAACAATAATATTCTTGTTTCGTCATTGTCTAGCAGTAGAAACAAGGAAAAAAGGCCCCATCCCACTGATCCATATTGGTTATGTAAATCTATGATGGTTGTTATAGTAATGGTGGGGTTCACGCAGTCATGCATGAATACATTTTCTCTAGAGAATCTTACTTCAGAAATACAGGCTCCTTGTTTTTGTTTTCTCTCCGTAACCTGTGGTGGTGAAGGTTTTTCTCTCAGCAGTGCAAGTGGAGGCATTGATTGGAAACGAGAAGATAGATATTCAACTATTATTACGACACAAAACTGTGGTGGAGCAATACGAACTCTTTTTCTTTTCCATTAAAAGTTCTCAATTATCGTTTTAATATTCAGTGGGAGAATTTTATAGATGACGGAGAGTTTTTTGACTGCACCACATAGTACTCATGTTGTCTTCATCAAATGCCCTCGAGGATCGCTTTAAAACTCGGTAAGAGAGTTTTGCTGATAGCAAAAATCTTATCAATTTGAATTTAAATTGATCAAATATTAAAAAAAGTAGGTGGCACTAATTTAATATTATGAATTCATGGACTCAATACCCTTGTGAGTGTTGCAGAAGTACTGCTGTACTGGTCTCTCATCATCATACATGGAAATGGAAATGGAAATGCACATGTGTTGCTCATTCACATGGGTTAAGAGTACTGTGTCTCTGTAAAAGTTTTTGGCATCACAGAGAGGTTACTACTTTAGTACGTTCAACATAGTTTTGATGATGTCTTCCTTTCTTCTTCATTTCTGGCTTCTGTTCTGCGGGACTTAAGCTTTCTACTCTTTTATTATTATTGACTTCCTCATGACTGGTAGCTCATCTGCACCCTGGTTAGTTGGTTCATCTTTAGCAATCTATAAAAAGAATAGTCTTCAATTTCTTGAGTTTGGCGTTTGCCTTTATAGTTTACTAAAACCGGATATTGGTTGTTCTATTTGCTATTAGTAATTGACGACATTGTATTTTTAAAAAGATGAGATGCTTCACTTTTCTACAATAATAAAATCTATCAAAGTTATTCGATATGCACTGTATTTCTATTATTTATCACTCTGTATTTACCCATCAATATACAACATTCATATGTGTCAATAATTAATACTCTTTTCATATTAGCTGCGCCAATTGTATCCCAGCGATTGGCCATTCTCAGGTTGATACAAAGCATCCAGGTTCGAGCGGCACTTAGGGTAGGGATGGACATGCCTCCTAGGTGAGACTGTAAAAAAAAATACTCCTTATATATTATAATGATAAATATGTTTTTTTATTTATTTCATTTTAAATTATAAGCTTATTTTTTTTGAAATTGATAATTGTGTAGCATTTTAAGATATTGTCCTTATTTAAATACATCATATTTTATGCCATTAATTACCAATTAAAAAGTACATATATAACTTATAGAGTTCACTTTAAACAATCTGTATCAATGTTAATAACTCTTAACTTTTTTTAATATATGTAAAAAAATAAATAAGTTTATCTTTATGAAATTGAGAAAGTATTTGACTATATATTGAAACTCACTAACAAGAAAGTAACTGATGGTGCTTAGATAATTTTGTTTAGTTTTTGGTAGTTAATTTCTTCTTTTTTTAACAAGTAAAATATACTCAAAATCAACATGCTGCCTAATTGTGGAATAACTTGTTGATAATCTTGTCTTAATACAAGCACATTATGAACCAATTTGTTTTATAATTGCAATCTTGCGATCTTGGTTTTCAACTCTCAAGAAACAAATCAAGGAAAAAGAGAAGTTATTGGAGACGTAAGAGCAAATAAAGAAAAGAGAATATGCTGTCTAAAGAAGATTTGGTTAGGTAACATCATTTTACTGTTTATGAAGTAGACAACTCTGATTTTCCACTGTGTTTAGTTCTAGCAAAGATTTTATAGCTTTTTGTGATTAATAAATGTCTGGGATCGTTTTTACTACTACTGATGTTAACAAAATATATAATACTCCATGGTAAAAATGATAAGCTGAATTATCAGAATAGATGACAATTTATTTTGGTCATAATTGAAAAAAAAAAAGAAAAGAAGAAAAGTTTAGAAATTCTTGATTCTTCCCTCAAGCCATGTTCGAAAGGATAGGAAGCTGACCACGGGAGCTACTAAACCGTCTTTAGATTGTTTCTATTAGTCATGTTGTTAGAGAAGCCAATAACAGTGTTAATTGATTAGTTTGACATGACCTAAATTTTACATTTAAATTTTCATGAATTTTTACACTTTTTAGTTGTCCCCTTACAATTTTTGTATTTAGACTGTGTAGGGATTTTTTCCTATCGTTACTAATTACTCAGCCGACCTAATTAAATTGTCTAAAGATGATGCCACATGCTCTTGAAGTCAATCTGAGTTGGAATTCATACGGCATTTTCATAAAAAAAGGTAGATAACTAGCTAGTAATAATTGGTGTAAGTACTATGAAACTGTTGATTCAGTATTAGATATTGTGATACAGAACAAACTTTATCTTTCAAAAGAAAGAAAACTATTACCATTTTGAAAAAAAAAAAGGTTGCCGACCCTTATAAATAAAAACATTAAAAGAAAAACTGATGGACAAATCACTCAAACCTTGTCTTTGTTCAGAGATCAAAATTGTGGGATATTCTCATCGTCATGCTGTATAAAGTTTCTCAATGTTCCTTTTGCATGCAAATTCCACTCTCAACTCTTATTTTGATGAACAATATATAAAGAATAGAAGGTCTCCCCCATCGTTTTCACTTGAAAAGCCTGGAAAGTGAAGCATGCGATTTTTAGGGCATCCAAAGTTTCAGAAATATATTTCGTACAAGCTTTTGTAATCGTTGATTCAACCGTTTCACTTGAGTGAAAATAAGAAAAGAAGAAAGATTTAATCATTCTCTGTTAGATTACATGTCAACAAGTGCATAATGTTGCACAAGAAGTGTCGTGCCTTGGCTTTTTCTGCCCTAGACAGTCGCAATACCCTGCTGGGCAAGAACTCTCAGATGGGCATCTTTACCTGACATATGAAAGGGAAAAAAAGGGAAGAAAGATTCAGCATAATAATATTAGGAAAAAGATCAAGTTTTTCATTGATCTTTCAAACTCAAGCTTAATTCATATGATTTCATTCTTGTAAGATAAATGAGTGAGAAATGATTATTTGTTTCCTTTTAGTGATTCGCATATTGATCTTGGTAAATTTTACCAGTTAAATTGCAAGGATTCGTATCTGGAAAAGAACACTTAATAAATGAAAAAACTGTTAACACTTTAATTTCTGAAACAGTTGTTTAGGTTTGAAAAAAAAAACTGCAGAGCCTGCATCAAATGCCAGAAGCTGATTACTTCAATCCATTTCTCAATCCAAAGATTAATCATGCTGTGGTATCCATGATTGAGATATGAAATTGAATTGAAAGAACAGTTGTAGAGGGTAGGATTAAGAGAATGTTTCAATGCCTTTCAAATTATGTAATTTGTAACATAAAAGAAACAAACAAACAAAACAGTAAAGACAAAATCACTGACTAAATCAAATTTTCATTTTGCAGCTTTACAACCTGTGAAGGGTTAGCAAATGGTGATAAATGGACAGGTAGCTGCTGAAGCAGTTTACAGCTTGTCACAAGGTTTCGAAAATTGTTACAACACCGTGTTAATGTACATTGCTCAGTCTGGTCTTTCCATTACAAAACGACATCAGTGTCTTTCAGATACAGACATTCACATCTAATGCCTCTCTCTTAACCAGCAACGCTAATGTCTCCTCCTACTATCCCTACATTCAGGAAATTAATTGGCCGGCATTAAAACAATTCGTCAGATTCCTGTCAGCTCAAGCACAGAATAAACACGTTGTAACACAATTCTCCTCCTAGCAATACTTGGAAGTTCTGTTGTTTCTCAGGAGCAATGGATGAAAGTGAAACAAAGTTTCATTTCCATCTGAAATTAGATCAATAACTTTTATCGCTTTGACGCATGTAATTGTTATCTCATGGAGTTGAGGGTGTTAAACTTGCTGATGGCTTTGTTTCGGCCATTTCAACTTCAATTGCACTACCGTCTGGCATCTTTTCATCCTCCATGGCCATGCTCTTTAGTTTAGCTAATCTTATGGCCTGCAGCTCGTACCTGATGAACAATGCAACAAGTTATATTGTGTGTTGCATGTGTCAGAAGAGTGCGGATGGGCCAAGGTGGCTAGTACAGACAATAAATGTGATATTATCCGTCCTGCCCCACTAGTTCTCTTCTCAGATGTATTGGCTCCCCATAAATATATCAAACCCAAACGCCCATATTTCATTAATTAAATTTATATGGACGAATCCATATCATTCAATTTTATCACATGGTACACACAATATCTTTGGAATCTAGTATGTTTATGGTTCCTTTTTCTTCGGTTAGTATCTCTAGTTCAAATTCAACAAAAAAATTGATGAAAAACTTATTAAGATTTTTTCTTTCCAAGTTTTCTTTTGATTTCCTAGTTTTCTAGTTTATCTTTGAACAGATTCACAGCAATTTAGTTTATAACAGATGAAACTAGCTAGCAAAACTACTAAATTAGTGGCCAGCTCTTTTATCATGTAATGAATCCGAAAAAGCTAAACCAAAGACAGCTATGCATCACATCCAAGTAAAATGTTTATTATGTAACAGGTTCTGGCTTGAGTTAAATAAAACCAATACTTCACACTGAAGGACACTTTTGCTTAGAGGCCAAGAATATACAAGCACAGGAATAGTTTGGTTGTCATATCTTTGTTCAAGCAAATAACTATTCAATCACAGGTTCAAAATAACCTAATAGACACTGCATATGTAACAATTCCTTTACCACATCATCTATGGTAGCAAAGTTTTAATTTATTATAAAGCAATCAATCAAAATTTATGTAACTTAGTCAGCAACATAGCTTTTGACGAGTGAAAAATATACCCTCCAAAACTCTTGCTCCTTCAAGTGGCGAGGACATAGCTTAAATCTTAGTTGTGAAAGTTCCTGAAACAAGTAAAATTTAAAAAAAAAAGACCAGTTGAACAGAACAACGAATTCAAAAACCAACGTTTTGAAAAACAAGTTGAACTACAGAAAACACCAGGCTAACATGTACAAGCACTTACTCATAATACAAATACGTCTGCAATATCCACAATCATTTGAACTACCATCTAAACCTCATTGTTCAAAACCTCAATGTCACTTTATTATCATGTTTAATTCCCGTTTTCAATTAGAAATGTCTTTTTTTTTCAATCATGGGTAACAATCAACAATAATCTGAAGAAGTGTAAAGCTTTCTAAAAGCTCTTGTCAATACACTCTTTCAATAAGCCTTACAAGATGGTTCTCAATTAGGACAAACCAATCACTCTTAATTTTCAACAAATTGAATAACCAAGTTCTTAATCACCAAAATTCCTTCATACTCCTGAGCTATGTCAATTGATAATCATTGACTACACTGTTAATTCAAACCTCACAAGTATGGTAAATAATCAATTGTTAATCAAAGTACAATGCTTTATACTACCCAGTGACAATCAGTAGCGACAACCATCAACTACAACTCCGAAAAAACTACAACTTGCTATACATGAAGAAATAGAAATCAAAACCTTCACTTTGGAAAGTACAAGAACACCATGTTTCTCCTGCCATTCAGACAAATCCTTTCAAACATTTCCAGACGCTGTCGTTTTTCTTGATGCCTGAGCTTCATCACCATAAGTAGCTCCAGTGCTTCCTTCATCTTCAACCACAACTGGAAAAAAAAAATTGTCAATACTAAAGAACCCCACAAAAAAAATTTCAAGTGTATGCTGAAAAGCAGAAACAGGAATGCTACGTTAATTCAGTTACCTGGAAGACGGAAATTCTTGAATGTTTCAACTGTGAAGGACTTGACGTGTTGGAACAATTCTTGGGTGACACCAAGAATCTCTTCTTGGTTTTCTTGTTGGGGTTTACGGTTTGAGGTTTGGTTTGAATGGGTTGGTTCATTTTGTTTTGTGGATTTTGAGGTTTCAGAACTTGAAAGGATGCGTCGAAACCACGATGACCACTCCATTTACCACTGGTCTGGGAATGGTGGTTTCCCGCGACGCTATGCGGAGCAGAAGATCGATTTGCACAACCGTGTGCGATGGTTGAATAGCATCAACGAGGTGCATGTTTTTGGGCCTATTTTGCGAAGCTCAAGCCCACTGGTTGGGTTGTGGACAAGTCCACAATGGCAATAAAGCCCAACCCAGTTAAAAATTGATATGTGCAAGTTCTTGGTATTAATTCGATTGATTTTGAATACAATCCCTTTCTATGTTTGCAAATACTTCCTAAAAAGATCATTTTCATTTTTTTTATCGCAATAAATTTTTTAAAAAACTTATGATCCTAAGAAATGTAATCAAGAAAATAAGAACGTATCAACAAGCTTTAGGTCTAGCGTGCAATTTTGAGTTATTTATGTGTTAAAAAGACGAAGGTATCACACGTACATATTCCAATTTAAGGCTCATTTGGCAACACTAGTCTATAAAATGTTTTTAGTATACATTATACAAAATCGTACCACTCTCTATCTTATTCCCAAAGAAGCCAATCTTTGTGTAGACCGGATTGCAAAAAATGGCTCATCACAGTCTTTTGATATTCATGATTTTCTCCATATTCCTCACCCTCTTATGTCATCATTGCATTTTGATAAGATTCTTAATTGTAATTACGGTATTTCTCCGCCACAAGAGAGAGTAATGAATAAAACCTAATGAGATATCATCCTCTTTCCTTAAAAAAAAAATCGTACCACTCTCTTTATTTTTTCCATTATAAAAAAACACCAACCATTCACATTCACTATCCGTTAAATTCTACTATTTCTAGAATTAAGCATAACCAAAGATGTCCAAAGTGTAGGTCTAACATGCATTGACTTAGCTAATTACAGCCTGCCAAGAAAAAAATTGGATGGAGTATTGAGTAGAGGAATAATTTGGTGTGTTGTGACAATAAAATGGTTATATGTGGTTGATATAGTTGACAACAAAATTAAAGAGTTTATAGGGAAAATGGGGATTGAACATAGGATGCGAATCATTGTTAGGACATAAAACGCGTGCAATAGACTGATGATGGAACTTGAGTTCATTCCTCCACCACTGCCTCATCTAACTTGCATGCACAAACACATTTTGTCCAACAACTTATTAGCTGTCTCATTTCTAAATAATTTAACCACTCATCCCATCTCTATTCTGCCTCTCCTCTTCCCTATTCTGTAGCAATCACTTGTTTGTTTCTGTTACTCTTCATGTTATGTAATTACAAAAAACTTACATTCTTTTATTATATATTTTTTATATACTGCTAATTATCTATTGAAGTAAACATTAATTAGCACTTAAGTTTATCGATTATACAATTACATGACTAGTTTAACATGATTTTTTTGTTGTACGTATGTCAACTGGAGTGATAAAGGGAGATCCCGGCCGGCCATAACTGGAGGTCTAGACTACCCTTACTCTCCCACCACTGACCCATCTAAGTTTTTGAGGTTCGGGCTTCGTTCCCAACTGTCACGACCCATTCCCGGGACCCGTGACTAGCGTACGAGGCGAACCGTCTATGAGAACCCGGTTCGTCTCGCACAAGCCTCAATATACCGAAACTTTTACCCAAAATCATATTTAATAAAATATGATAAAAACCAATTAAAGGTTTCAACATCATTTATTAAAACAAAACGTAATATAAATTTGCAGAAATAATTTCAAATGAAACATTTGAAATACCAAATACAATAACAAAAAAACTAAAACAAATCCCACAGAAAACCCGATGTGGAGTCTCTAACAAATTATACCAACGGGGCCCGATCAAAAGGCATTGACCGCTACATCGGGATACCTCATTGAGCATCAAACGTCAACGATCATAATCATCAAGAGTCACCTGCAAGATGATAATAACAGGGACAAAAAAACAAAGAAAAAAGGGGTCAAACCCAGTGAGTGAAGGACAACATTTCATATTGCCTTATACGTGTCTCACAAAGACTGTTTTGAAAACAGTTTGAAAATACCACATGCAAATATAGTCAACATATACATATATATATATATATATATATATAGCAGTTCAAAACCCTTTCGAAATCGTTCGCAATCAAATCAAACAACATACACGAAATCCTTCTGGAACTAAATTAGAATCTTTCAAGAATCTTTCCAAACCTTATTAAAGCTGTCATGCTTTCAAAACCAATGCAAAACCTTTCAAAAACTGTTTTATCTTAACAAAAATTTCAAAATACAACCATTTTACGTTGTACTGAGTACTTCAGAAATCCAAAATCCTTTTCAAAGTTATTACCAACTGTTTCAAAAACAGAACTCAAAACCTTTGTAGTTTTTTCTGAAAACCTCATTATCAAAACTTCGCCTTGTAAGCATCATAATACTAATAGTATTATTTTCAAAATCATATCTTATCGGTATGAGATTTGCCTATACTCAACCTGCAGATGTGAGATTTGTCTAGACTCACCTCATGAGGTTTGCCCCACCATCGCCATTATTTGAGGTTTGCACCACCACCGTTAAAAATCAAAATGTATTCCATAAATACCAGAGTTAAAAACATATATTATAAATCCGGAACCAAAGCAAACATGATGTGGATTCTACCACCAATCACTAGACATAAACAAGCGTGATGTGGACTCTGCCACCAATCACAAAAAGTGTGGACCAACCATAGTGTGATAAGGACTCGCCTCTATCAATATCAAATCATGTGCGTCGTCAAGCAACATGGCTACTGACACTCCTGGTAGCTGAGTTGTCTCATTCATTGGTATACCAAAGGCTACATACCTCGTAGCAGAAATGTCACATCTTCAAAACATATACGTAATATATTTAAATCAAATAACAAACAGTCCTGAGACCGGGTATAATAAAACAAATTACAAACGGTCATACGACCGAGTTTATCAAAATCAAAGGATATATGAGACACGACTTATATATCGAATTCCAAAACATACTTTAATAAAAGTATGATTTTCAAAATATTTATCAAATCCAAAATGGTATGATTTGCAAAACCAAGTATGCAAACAGTCAATCGTTTTACCAAAAACGAGTTTCAAAATTTTTTTCCAAAATATTCCAAAATATAATATAATCAAATTATATTAGTTCAAAAACAATTCATCTTTCGCTGAAACGCAAAATCTTTCAAAAACAAAGTACCACTACTCTTTTCCAAAACCCAAATGGTTTTCCAAATACAAAGTCAAACCAACCAAGTCCTCACATAGACCAGATTTTAGGATTCCCAATCATTTAATTATTCCGGTTTACATACTATGGTGATAGCACAACAAGAACATATAGTTCAAAGAGACACATCCTATGTGTCTGAAGCTGCAATCCACTCACCTGGATGCCGAGCTTCCAAACTCTGAATCACTGACCTCCGGTCGATGACTGATCACCTCGGAATCAACTAAGCTGAAACAAATATTCACAATAGATCAAACACGGTGATTATGGCAAAACAGAACATGCATGAAATGCAAATGCAGACTCAGACGCCGTCGGCGTCAGAAATCCTATTTCGATCGAAGATCTAGCACTCACGACCCAAAAATCCAAATCTATGTAAAATTACGATTTGATCCCCGACTTTTGTAAAATTATATTTTTAGTCCCCGGACCTCGTAAAATTACAAACTCGTCCATCGAGTCCGAGAATATACAAACCACTATTCCAAGTAGTCAGATTTCTTAAAAGAGCTCTCGAACGCTTCGAATTTACAATTCTAGTTAAATTCTTCGAAATTACAAATTTACACTTAAATTCTCAAAATTTCAAATATACTTCAACTTTCCAAAAATTACAAATCTGTCTCTCCAGTTTCTAAAATTACAATTCTAGACCCAAGTTTTCAGAATTTACAAATCTTGATGTCAACTTTCCAAAATTTCAAAAATATCAATCTCAAAACTTTATTCTCAAAAGTATCAAAATTTCGATTCGGCCGACAAAAATCGAAACCAAATATACCTATGGGTTCATCTCAACCTCAGGAACATTAATCCATCAACAATTTCCTCAAACAAACAACCAAATCATCTCAAATCAATCAAACCCGAACTAAACCCTAACCATTCAAAGAACTCATCATTTCTTCTGATTTCAAGCTAAATTTATGTTAATCTAACCTCCAACAATCATAGTCTAACAACCTACAACATCCATTTTAATAGAATCATGCAAAATTCGAAACTCATTTAAATTTCGGCCAAAAATAGATTTCTGAAATTAAATGCATGAAATGGATGAAAAGAGGTGATTAGAATTGAAATCTTACCTCCAGAGATGATTAGGAACACTGGGAAAGCAATGAGGTAGTGAGAGGATCGATCTGAAGGTGAGAGAGAGTGAAAAATGCAAATGGCGGACGAAATGGTTGGGGTTTGGATATATATAAAAAATAGAGGCTCACGTACGTGAAAATAAGGTTAAAGTACGTTAGGAGGACCTCACGTACGTTAGGATCAAGGTCACGTATGTTAACGGGTCAAAAATCATGTTCTGGAACTGAAAATCCTGACCTCATGTACGTCACCCCCAAATCTCACGTACTTGAATCATCCTAGAAGGCCAACTCACGTACGGGACACCTATTTCTCACGTACGTGAGTTCTGCCTGCCTTACGTACGTTAGACTTAGCCTTACGTACGTAAGATGCTTTGTTTCTCCCTTTTTGACTTCTCTTGCTACCAAACTCGTCCCGAATTATTTCCAACACTTAACAACATCCAACCTAATATGATTTCAACATAAACATCAAATATCATCCACTGGTATTCCAAAAGTCCTCAATGCCACACTCGAAAACTACATGGATCATAATTGGAAAGTACGGGATATTACACCAACCCTAGTTCTAATACAGACCCCACCTCTTTTGATTCCTCACTCTTTCACTGGTCAACTATGTTATAAGCATATATGACGTGTTACGTGAATACTAATTGCCACCTTTAGTAATGACACTATAAGCTACTTCTTGTTAAAGAACTTTTGCAATGCTTTTGATCATGTGCTGATAAAAAAATTCTTTTAGGGAAATATGTACACATAGAGCAAACTGCTTCTATGCACAAAAGTTTAACAGAATTTTATAACTACATGTAACAAACAGGAAATTATAATCTAATTATATACACATCTATTAAAACATTAACGATGAAACAAGAAGTGGACTTCTTGGTTGTAGACCTTCATATAGATCTTCAAATGCAGTTACAAATGGCCACAAAACTTTTAAGGGAAAGTTAAGTGAGTCCCATGAGGTGCTGTCCATGCATGTGTGTGTCTACTATAGAACCAAATTGACCATGCATGCCAGACATGGTTTTAAGGACTTTAACTTGATCTTAAGAAAAAGTTATGTTCCTATCTACATGAGAGAGACATATGGTGGTGGTAGCAGTGGGAGATATTAGGCTTGTTGCCGGTTCCAGAACCGGCGGTTCCGGTTTGTCAAATATAAGAACCGGAACCGAACCGTAGTTTTCACGGTTTGGTCCGGTTTTGGTTTGGTTCGGTTCCGGTTCCAGTTTTGACCGGTTTGATTTCGGTTCGGTTCCAGTTCGGTTTCCTGTTTTCTTTTTTTTTTTCAAAATTTTGTTTTTAATCCGTTATTTTATCCCGTCAATTGGTTTGTAAATTTTGTTATATTCAATAATTAACTATAATACCAATAATACATTTTATTTCAAAGATTTTTGTAATAATTTTAAAACAAATTAACTATTCTATTAGTAATTAATAATAATAATTTATAGAAAAATGAATTTTTGAGAGAGTGTAGAAGAGATTGAGAGATAAAAAATGGTGTAAAATTGATAAGAATGGGGTGGGATATTTATACAGTTGAAAAAAAAAAGAAAATAACCATTGGAACCGCCGGTTCCAATGGTTCAGTGAACCGCCGGTTCAAACCTCCTGTTAACCGGCGGTTCAAACCTCCTGTTAACCGGCGGTTTGACGGTTTTTAAAATGAGAAACCGGGGAACCTAAACCGTAAACTGCCGGTTTTGGTCGGCCGATTCCGGTTTCAGTTTTGACCGATTTTGACCGGTCCGATTTCGGTTCGGTTCGCCGGTTCTGGTTTGATTTTTACAACTCTAGCTGTATGGACCAAATAAACAAACCAAATCTTTAGTTTTTGAGAACTCAACTAGGAAATCGTTCACCTATAATTTTCTAAAGCTCACTAGCAACCACTCTTTTTTTCTAAGGCTTAACAAGGAAACATATACAACCCTCAATCAAATACTTTGATTGTTACAAATTGTGTTTTCAAAACACAGATTATATGCTCAATCCAACCCAACAATAATAGCAAATGAAAATAGCAAGAATGAGTATTAAAATGAAAATAGAAAAAGTAATGAGAATTAAAGATATCAAATTTTGCCCAATGTTTCTCTCTCTTCTTCTGATGTTGGAGATGCCTATTTATAGCCTTCTTGGAGTTTGTGACTGTTGGAATCAATAATATAGCCATTGGAGAATAATTCCAAATGTTGTACAGTGTTGACATCATCCATTTTACGTGCTTAGAGATTTCCTCTACGTACATAGAGTCGTCCTTGAATACACTAAATCATTTGTAGAACGTCTTGTATGATTTATAATAGATACTAAGTGCAAAGACTAGATACTGTGTGCTTTAGACCAAATACTAAGTGCACAGAGCAGATGCGAAGTGCTTAAGACTAGATACTAAGTGCTTAGACGAATTTTTTCAAGTTTGCACCTTTAATTCTTCACATGACTGTATCAGAGAATATTCAAATTCAAATTCTTGAGGAGCATTTTCAATTTTTCAATTTCTAGAACCCACATACATGCTTAGTATTTTGCCCTAAGTGCATAGAAGCTGTTCTACTTGTTTAGTATTCTGTACTAAGTGCACAAAACAATTTCTTCAAAGTCTACATCTTTTCAGCATCATTTCTAAGTGCTTAGTACTTTGTACTAAGTGCACAACACCAGTTTTAAGTGCTTAGAGCTGAGTTCTAAGTGCATATAAGTCATTCTCAACAGAAGCCATTTTCAGCATAACCTTTTTCTGGACTAATTTTTAAGTGCTTAGATCTAAATGTAAAGTACTTAGATGCCGCCTTTTCATCTTTCATGGATGTTTTGCATTCATCATCATCAAAACCGAACTAAACAATATACATATATAGTATGGAAAAATATCATATGAATGTATACAAATATAAAGTAAATGTAAAAAAAATCTAAGTAATCAAAATACAAAATGAGAACCCTAGTAACCCAACAACATCTTGGTGTAGATCTCTAGTACAAAAAGGGAAGAGCCTGACCAAAAAGGGCATCACTAACCAATGATGAATATGCCTCATTGAGATGAAGATGTGGGACAGTTCCTGAGCCAAAATTCAACCTAAAAATGTTAAGGGGGTGAGTAAACTCAGAGGAATAAAACTCTAGATCACCTCATGTTGGTTTTATACCACTATGTTGGTTTTTACATACACATCTGTTTAAAACCTACACAAAACCGACCAAACCGAACCTAAAACAAACCAACCAAGCCATTTATCAACTCTAATTATACTTATATTTTAAACTAATTAAACCAACTGAACCGAACTGAACTGAAAATTGAAATCAACGGTTTGACTACAAATGACCAAAGAGTAAAACCAAACTTATTGGTTCAGATGGCGGTTTGACCACAAAACCGAACCAAATCGAACCATGTGCACCCGATGTATGTATGTATGTATGTATGTATGTATGTATGTGTGTGTGTGTGTGTGTGTGTGTGTGTGTGTATGTGTGTATGTATGTCTAATTGCATGTTGTCTACTTTGTTTGTGAATGATCTCGAAATGAATTTCAAAACTATTATTATATATTTAGTGTGTATATGTAAATACACTTATATTTGCATGTGGTATTTTCGAACTATTTTTAAAATGGTTTATGTGAGTCTCGAAGGCGATTGGGAGTGTCGTTTCCTCACTGAGTTTACTCCCCCCTCCCAAACATCTTTCAAGTAAACTTTTGAAATCAGCAATTGTTCGACATCTTCGATCTCAATGAGGCACTTTATACTATTAGTGAGTGCCCTTTTATTCGGATCCTAAGTTTGTTATATATTAAAGCTCCACATAGGAATACTAAGGGGTTATTGGGTATTTTGATATTTTGGATATTTGTATTCAGTTACTAACTCTTACTATTGTTTTGGTATATTAATATTATATTTTGATATGTTGATATATTATTTATTAAAATGTTTGTTTTGCTTATTTATATTTATTAATTGTTTAATAAATGCTTTAATAAATTAATGAAATGGGTAGGAAGTCTGATTCTCTGAAGCTTGTGTGAGATGGGTCGGGCCTCCGATTCAGTTTTTCTCATACACCGGTTATGGTTTGGTAACAGGTCGTTACATGATGTACTTGGGTTCGACATTGTTGATTCTAAAGTCCTTCGATTTGGTTAGGGGTTTTGCCTACAATCTTTGGGTGACTTACGCGATGAGATTATGATTGAGGGTCATAGTTCAACATATTCAGTGCACCTAGGATATATTAAGATATATAAGGATCCTTGAAAGTCGTACTGGTAGTCAGTGATGAAGAAGGATATAAGTGAATTTGTAAGCCAATGTTTGACCTGCCAGCAGGTTAAGTTTGAGCATCAACACCCTTCTGAGTTGTTGCAACAAATGCCCCTCCCAGAGTGGAAGTGGAATAACATCACCCTAAATTTTGTACTTGGGCTACCAAAGACGTCCGCTAGGAATGACTCCATCTAGGTGATTGTCGATCAATTGACTAAGTCGACACATTTTATTCCTATTAAGACTTCTTATGGAGCAGGACGACTAGCTCAGTTGTACATGGATAAGATTGTGTGTTTGCATAGAGTTCCAGTTTTCATAGTATCAGGGTTCCTTATTGAGTTGCAACTCATATAAAACATAAAATGTTTCTCAGGTGCTAACAAGTTAGCTTTTGAGCTTATTTGTAGGCTTGTACATACAACAACGCAACAGAGATCAAGATGCTATGATCACTCTCTTTATCCTTACCACATGTAAATATAGGGTTTAAGGATGAGATCTCCATGGCTCATCATGCATTGTACCTTTGTCAACTAAACTTGGCTTGCACTATATGATACATATTTTATGTGTACGTGTTTTGTTAGTTTTATCTGCGAACCTCTTGCTATGACTCTTATATATATATGTAAATATTGTTATATGCCAATATGTGTTATAGGAGTATGGATGTTTCATGTACGATTAAGATTGGTTTCGATTTAAAATTTAAAATTAGATAATTTTTAGTTTCATCTTTAATGTAATTTTTAACTTTAAATTTTAAATTACATCAGCTAAAAATAAAGGGATTATAATGTTAAATACAATTTCAAAATAGTTAGCCACAGTAAACCACGTGTCTAGAAAATCTAATTTCATATATTCAAATAATTAAAGATAACGTAATAAAAAAACCAATTTAATAAATTGTTGAATAATAAATACTTACATAATAATGGCAATTTTAAATAATACAAAATATAATTACCAATCAAAATAAATGTGAAAAAAATATAAGTAAAACAAATTAACAAAATAACAGTTTGCACCCATTAATTCATAGTATTTCAATGTAGAGCTCTAACACAAAAGAATGAAGAGCTCGGACAAAAGGACAGTCACTAATTGAAACAGAATGCCTCATTAAGCGTGGAGTATCGGATGGATGCTGGCACAAAAATGATCTAAAATGTTAAAGCCACAAAAAAAAAGAGGTGAGAATACTCAGTGAAGGACAACACACTAAAGCGACTACAAGTCCTCATATAAACTGTTTTGAATTTTTTTTTGGAAAATGCCACACAAAAGTATATACTTGTATAATAATACTATACATGCATACCTACATACATATACTTATAATAACTTAAAAACATTCTCAAAAACAGTTCGCAAAGATGACAAACAACATGCATTGATATATAAGCAATATTCTTTTATAAAAATAAATGATATTCAAATTGTACTTGAGAGTTAAACATGAGACTAAACTGAACTAGTAATTTCTCCCATCTAACTATTGGATATAATTTTTCCCTATTTGACTATATGATGTGGACTCATTGCCACCTTCCATGTGTTTGGCTAGACATATAGTGTTACCACCAACCCTAGTAACTAGGCTTTAACTGAAGTGGTATACTAAAGGCTAGTTTTTCCCGTAGGTAGGTGTCCCGAGTTAGAGTAATTTATACAAATATTTTTAACAAGCAAGCATGCAAGCAGACGAATAATTATTGATGTTTTTACTGAACATATCTTAATATTCTAAATACAGATTTCTTATTCCGTATTTCACGAAAGCCAATTTTAGGATTTACCGATCCTTTAATTAATTCAAATTACATGGCAAATCTAACACATCAAAAATAATACAATTTCTGAAAACACAGCCTATATGTTTAATATGGCTTCCAACTCATCTGGATGTCAAATCTGAAGACCCAGACATGCACCACTGATGGATGGTTGGTCACCTCGACAATCACAAGAAGCTGAATATGTCATATCGAAGTTAGATATGGTAACTGTGGTAATACTAACATGCATGAAATGCGAATGCAAGTCCCAAACCCCCGAGGATGTCGAAAATCCTACGATTGAGTATCGTTACATAAAATAGTACTCCTAGTCCTTCAAATTTTAATAATTTACATTTTAGTCCTTAAGGTATTGGCACTCTACAATTTAGTCCATCAACTTATGATAAATTAACAATCAATCCTTCAAAAATCTCATATTTACATTTCTAACCTTGATCAATTAGGGTTTTACATTCTAGTCACCTCGATAGAAATTTTATCAAAAACATCCCAAATTCGTCCAAACCGATGCATTTCTAATCACCTAAATCACCTCAAAACATGTATAATAATATGAATGAACACTCCATAGCATCAATAGAACAAATACATCAAATTCTCCAATTTCCCTCTTCCAACAAACCCTAAGCTACATATTCATGTCCAAATCCACTTCCATCATCATCATCATCTTTGTACACAAATTCGTCCTTTATTCAACCTATTTAAAGATATTCAACCAAAATCCAACTCAAAAACCACCTAAAATAAAATTCATTCATACCCATTTACCAAAGCTAAACACACTACCAATTTCATAAAATCACATTCCCATGCATGAAAACAAGTCCTAAACCATTATCCTACGTGAATAGACAATAAAAATAAAAATGAGTTGGGGAAGAGATTTTACCTCATGAATTTGAAAGGATTAAAGAGAGGCAAAAAGAACAGAGGAGAGGATGTTTTTGTGAGTGGCAGTGTGTTTGGAGTAAGAGTGGTCGGCCAAAGAGGTAGGAAGGGATATTTATAGACCCTCTCATCAAAACCCACCGTTTCATTAATAATCAGTGCTCACTCGAGTAAGCTTAGTTTTAGGGGAGTCCAAAGACAATTGTTCACTCGAGTAACACAACAGCTTACTCGAGTAACCAGACTTCCGTTTACTCGAGGAACACAATAGCTTACTCGAGTGAATCATACTTCCCATTACTCGATTAACACAACAGCCTACTCGAGTGAATCATACTTCTGATTACTCGAGTAACCCAACAACTTACTCGAGTAAGCACTTGTCTAAGGGGCTCAAAGAAGAACATGTCACTCGAGTAACACATTCTTCCATGGGACTTAAGAATGACCACCTCACTTGAGTAACACACCATTTATTCGAGTAAAATATGTTTCACTCAAATAAACATGAAATTACCTTCAAGTCCAACCACGATTGAGTGGGACGTTACATATGTAGATATATTTGGGCAAAATTAAAGGAACCAACACCATTTTATAATCTAGAAATGCTTTTAGTCATGGAAACTAAGTTGATTTAAAGTCCACTCGCGAAATAAAAAAACCAGTCATCAAAATTTGGCATTAATAAATAGTCAATCATCATAATCAAAATTATGGAGCAAATGGTCCTTATTACAAAAACTATCGACATCATGAAAAAAAATCAACATCGTAGTTTGGCAAGCTCAAAGGCAGAATAAAACCACACAAAATCATCTACTCTAGTTTTTAGGAAACACAAAAACAAGAGTGGAAAGCAATTAGTATAACATGGATTACAACTCACCAAATTAACCAAACCCAAATGATTAAATCTAATCAAAGTGCAATGACAAATAAATTAGTCTTTAATCTTCAGTCATTAATACGAGAGAATATTTCCTTAGAATATGTATCCTTAATTCTTTTATTAATAGAGGATTTCACAACACTTTAAGGTAACTTCTATCTTCTTACAAATATACTAAAACTCTATTTGATTACTAACGGGATGAGCTCCCAACCTTTGACTTCTTTTGTTTCGCGGAATTCAAGAAGGCAAAATTGAGTTTATGACCATTCAACTTCAACTTCAAGATTTTTCAGGAACGTTGTGGAATTGAGACAATAATAGGTATCATTTTGGGAAGGTGCAAGAAACAAGCTACTTATGTGAGGCTAATTGAAAATGAAAATAAAGAAAAAGCATATGCATTGAATGAAATGAGTCGGCTCGGCTCGATATGAGCCAATTCGCTCATTAAATTACGTGGCATGACTGACGGTTCAGATGCATTAGAATTTTAAAGACAAATCTGGACCATAGCTCGCGCCACTCGTACACAAAAATCCCTATGCAGAAATCGAGGCCCCTTTCTGTATTCATAATTGATCTATTCTTCCTCTCACTTGCACTATTTTGTTGAGGTGTGCAATTAACTATGTGTTGATGATAAATGCTTGCCTTCTGAAGAAATGATTAGAAATGAGAAGAGACATATTCAATCCCATTGTCAGATCGTAAAAATCAGTATCTTGCATCCACCTTGATTCTCTGTAGTAGCTTTGAACTTTTGAATTGGGAAAAAAATTCAAATTTAATTGTGAGGAAATAGACCCACAATACCTTTAAAAAATAGTTAATAAATAAAAGAAAATATGTGCTATGATTACAAGAAGGTATGCTCATCGGTCCACAAACACAAGTGTGAACAAGTTGGTGCTTCTCACTTTCTCTCCAAGCATGGTACTTAGAAAGTGGAGTTTTGCCATACTTCCAAGCTCATAAATACAACAAACATTAGAAATAACAATTGTAAGAGGCAAATCAATCATCTTTTTGCCACAAACAAGAGTTAAATTCAATATTAACGAAGGCTTGAGTTGCATCTTCCAAATCAATATTAGAACTCCTATTGTGCATTTTAGCTGACAAGAGCTTTGTACTTGAGAATCGGTAATTTCACATAGTTTGTTTTTCACTTTCTGCAAATAATTTTTACCTAGCAGCTGACCAACACTCAACAAATTATGTTGAATTTGAGTTACCAACAACATATCATAAATAAGTTTCATACCTAATGGAGTTTGCACAGACACCACACTTTTTCCCTTGACATCTACCAATTTTCCATTATTAATCTTTACTTTGAAAGAATATGTTTTTCCAAAGTTATGAAATTTTAACTTCTTTAAATTCCTTTCTTTGTTAAATATATTGTAGGACATTTTACAAGCTTTGTGAGAGAAAGCTTAGAAAGATTCTAAGCATCTTCAAGTGAAGAAATTTTAGCTTCAAATCTTTCCAAAAAATTACCATTACCTTCTCCACAACTCTTCTTTTTGGTAAATCCTTGCTCAGCAGTTTGATCTGATTAACAACTTTCATAACTCTATCGATGTATTAATTCACATTCTCAGTCTCCTTCATTTTAAGAAGTTTAAACTCCTTAAGTTAAGATCTTCATCCATCTTGTCTTTGATTTCCTTGTTTTGCAAGCCATAATCCAAACAAGAGCAGCTTCATTGACTGCTCTGCGAAGACTACTTGAGGCTTCAAATTTCTGGAGACCCTGTCTTTACACAATTTAAGCTCAGGCAGCCTTGGATTTCTGGCAATTCAGTTTCATCATTTGTTTCAACAGTGTTTTACCATAGCAGACCTTTGAGATATGCTTCCATTTTCACTGACCACACATGATAGTCTTCTTCAGTGAAAATTTAAGGAGAAGGAGCAGAGGTACTACTGCTTGGAATCACACAAAATCACTAGTGTTTTATGGTTTTTCATGTGAGGTTTCCTTGTTGGTTTTCTCTCACACAGTCGTACAAAAATCAATTTTGGTTTGATACCAATTGCAGGAAATTTGTGGTATGTTTCAAAACAAAGAAGAAGAAGAAGAAGAAGATAAAATGTGAAAGGAACAAATCTCTTTGATCTTTCTTTTAAAAGTACACATAATTCAGTTTCATAATTCTTTGTCAGTACCAAATCTCCCTAATTTAAGGAGATTTGTTTGCTTTTTTACCGCTGAAATTATACTTCACTACAACACATCTAATTTTTCAATACAAAATGTTCATGACAAAATGAACAAAATAGAGCAAAAGTGGCTGGTTGAGTTTACAACCATTTTTTGTCTCGTAGTCGAGTTCATTTGGAGTTGAGAGATTTTTGGGTAGTTTAAGGAAAAAATGTACTTTGATTTTTTTTTAAACAAAGAGACAAAATGAACAAAATAACCAAAATTTTGGTGCATAACTTTGTATCAAATGTTCATCAATGTACAAGATCGTGACTGAACATTAAAAGGCTTCAACTTCTACTAACCAGTTCCTGGAATGTGGTTATTGATGACCAGTATAAAACTCCAACTCTCAATTAAAGTCTATTTTAATCTTCTTTTCTTTTTGTTTTTACAAAAACCAAGACTTTTCGGTCGGTTTGGTTTTCTTGATACTATTTCAGTTTTCGGTTGAATTTGATTATAGCAGAACCGATCGAGAACCGGTTCGTATATATACTATGCAAATTCGCCCCTAACCCTAACTCCCTCACCCAAACCCGAATCCCAAACATCCCGCCGCCGCCGCCTCCTCTTCTCTAATCTCTGCAACCGTGCAACGCTCCCACGCTCACTGCTTGACTTCTTTTCTTCTTGACAGCGTCTCACTCTCAGTTCTCGTCTCCGCAACTCTCCAAGCAGCCTTGTTTCTTTTTCCACTTCTGATTTTACTTTAAAATGCTTAAGGCTTTGCTTGTTTAAGCGAACGGCGCTGAAATTTCAAGTAGCGTGTCTTGGCGTGAACTTGACAGCGTCGTTTTCTGTCTTGCTCGAAAGAAGTTTAGAAGCCCACAAAACCAGGTTCGTTATTCATGGTTAGCCTTCTGTTTTGGAAAACAATGGAAGGAAATTCATAGATTTATGCGCGAATAGTGAGTGATTTGGGCATATTCCATATTATTGTTAGTCATAATGAGTCGGTTATTATTCAGCAGTCAGTATAAGCTGATTGAATCTTGTTGTGATAGATGTCGAGTCGACCTGAGCTGCTTGCTCCGCCGGAGATATTCTACGATGATGTAGAGGCTCGTAAATACACATCCTCTTCTCGAATTATTGAAATTCAGGTGAATTGTTATTTGTTTGTTTTAATTTTGCAAATGTTTATGTCATTGGTATACTGGTCTTGTTTTTATCTTTTATATGGTTTTCATAGGCTAATATATACTAAGCTTATGTTTTTTTTATAGGCTAAGCTATCTGAGAGAGCTCTGGAGCTTCTTGCATTGCTCAGTGATGGAATTCCTAAGTTACTACTTGACATAGGTATTAGTTGTGTTTTTGTGCTTATCTAATATAAAGGTTGAGAATTTTTGGTGTTTCGAGTAATAAAATTTGTGCTTGACAATGTGGGGTTGATGTATAAGACTTGGTGATGTTCCTGTACTACGTTTTTTTTTCTGTAGTGTTTTATTTGATGTTATAAGTTTGTAATTTATTTTGTAATGTTTGTTTGTGTTTGTTTTTGTATTTATAGGTTGCGGTTCAGGACTCAGTGGGAAGACACTAACTGAAAGTGGCCACCAATGGATTGGTTTAGACATTTCACAATCGATGCTTAGTATGCTGATACTGAATCCTCTATTGTTCTTCTAATACATAAATGATGGTTCATTTTATGCTAGTTCCGACTTGATCTTTATAGCTCTATTTTTGGTCCATCTTAGATATTGCGTTGGAGCGGGAAGTAGAAGGTGATCTTTTACTTGGTGACATGGTTCAGGTGAGCTCATGCATTTCAAATTTTTACATTTCTTAAGGCTTTGACTGCAAGCCCTCGTCCCATTTTACGTGTTCCAATGAAATGATCTTCAGTGGTTCTCATTTTTTATTTGGTATTTTGTACCTTCAATTGAAGTTAAATATGGTTTTTTGATAGTAGTCTTTAAATGGGACAGTAGTTGATTATACTCAAAACTTTCTTTTGACTTTTGAACTTTCAGTGCGAACTAATGGCAAAGTTCCTGTGCCTGTTTTATTGTTAATTATTGAAATTTTTGGTTGTTTCTTGTTTTTACCTCCCTCTACTTGAATTTTATAACATAGTTTCAATTAGTTATTAGTAGCCATGTTAAGCGAATCAAAGTCGTCAGATGCTGTTGAACTCTGCTTATCAGTTGTCCAGTAATTTCAAGTTATTAATTTTATTTGGGGTTCATTTTTGGTTTAGGGCTTAGCACTTCGGACTGGAGTAATTGATGGTGCCATAAGTATCTCTGCTGTTCAGGTTTGATTCTTGTGCTTTTATGGCAGTGTTTTCTGTGTTCGGGTTTGGCTGTAATCTGTTCATTAATGCAATTGAGTAGCTTTCTCTTCTTGTTCTAATGCTTGATGGTTCCAGGAAAGCTATAAATACATCTTATTCATTTTTCATTTTCTTGTTGTAGTGGTTGTGCAATGCTGACAAGTCTTCCCATGAACCAAAACTAAGACTAAAGTATGTTCATCAGTTTCCCCCTCATCATTATGTAATTAGATGATTGTTGTTTTGATATTACTGCAATGCTGCTACACTTTTTTATACAATTGGTGCTTTCTAACCAATGATATTTACTAATATGATTACTGGATTTTGTAGAGCTTTCTTTGCATCACTGTATAGATGCCTGGCCAGGGGTGCAAGAGCTGTGTTTCAACTGTATCCAGAAAATATGGCGCAGCGTGAGTTGATTTTGAGATCTGCAATGCAAGCTGGGTTTGCTGGTGGTATAGTTGTTGATTATCCACACAGGTGTGCTGGAAATTTATTGAAATTCACTTTTTACTATGGTGGAAAGGGCTTTTGGAAGTGTGCATGTTAGTTTGTTTAAGAGTTTAAGTTGAGAAAGAAAGATTGAGTTTAGAATGAAAATATGGCCCATTGGAACTTCTGTCTGCCAGGAATTGGTCCAATCAGAGTTTAGTTTGTGCACCTGGAGGGTTTAAGGTATATTTCTGTTAGTTTTTTTTTTCTGGTTTCTATTGTAATTGCTTTGATCTGCAGTCCGTAGCCCTTGCATCGAATCTGTGATGGCATGTTTCTACAATGCTGCTACTGTAAATATGATGCAACTATATAACAGTAGTTAAACTGTCCAAAAGTTGTTTTGACTTATAAGTTCCTATTGTTGAATCATACTTAAAGTCTTGCCTCTTGGGCAATATAAGAAAACATTAGAAAAATATGTTTCTTATAGGGTGGCACATTTTCACTGTTATGGTTGAAGAACATAGTAATGCTGTAAGAATGAGTTTTGTGTTTCGATTTCACTCGAGTCCTTGATTTCTGTTTGGTTTGACCTAAGAAGTGGTTTTTAGGAATTCATGCATGTTATATCATTTTGGTTGATCCAACATGTAACATGAGTGGAATAAGTTGCATTTTTTTTTGAAAAAATCTCTATATGAGCATTCATATAAAGTGTATTTAAGCTTTGTCTTTATTGCGATGTTGAAATAATGTAGAATGTGAAAATTTAGCTTGTGAAGGAGAAAAAAGTGTCTTTATGATAGACAACAGTTTGGTCATAACAAAGCTGTAGCGTTTTTAAATTTTACATGGATTTCAGATTTTCTTAAGTTTGACAATTCAAATGCAATAGTTAATATGTTTCATATGCTTTGTTTTACTTGTCCTTGTCTCAATTTTGTTTAACTTGAAAATGTTTATTATCTACAGTACTAAGAGCAGAAAAGAGTACCTTGTTCTAACTTGTGGACCACCTTCGGTAAGTACAGCTGTTCCCAGGGGAAAAGGTGAAGATGGAAAAAGTTGCTTTGATGATGATCTTAGCGGTGATGAAGAAAACCAGATGGTGAGACATTTTGTCGTACACCAAAAATAGGATTTTCTATTTTTGATTTTCGTTTGTACTGTGCAAAGTTTTATTTATGTTCCCTTTGTGAATTTCAGTTGCTAAATTAGTATGCATGAATACATGCTGAACATGCAGGTTCACGTTTCGGACCGGCACAGACCTAGAAAAAAGCAGAAAATAACCAAGAAAGGGAAAGGAAGAGAATGGGTATTGAAGAAGAAGGAACAAATGAGAAGAAAAGGGAACACTGTTCTGCCCGACTCAAAATACACTGCTAGAAAAAGGAAATCTCGTTTTTGAACAATTCATTAGTTTGAAGTACTGGTTATTTAAAGCTAAAGCATTCTCAATTTTGTGTAGTAATATTTATCCTTGGAGTCCTGATTTGTTGTCGAGGCCGTCATGGGGCAGCTATTCAGGACCTCAGGTACAGGTTACGTCCCTGAAACACTACAGAGTTGCTGTGTATTATTCCCAAAACCAGAATATATTGAGGTTTTGTAGAAGCATTTGTGGAGGATATAAAGGAGGTAGAAGATTCTTGGCTTTCCTTTGTTCTATAATCTTACCGTTTTGTTCAGAATTTAGATTTTGATTTGCTTAGAGGATATATCAACTCTTTTTTTTTTTTGGGTCAAGAGAGGATTTATCAACTTCAAATATTTTGCTTGAATCTGCAATTTAATTGCTAGGAACCGAGGGGAAACGTGTGCAAGTATTTATTTTTGTTACTAATTCAAGGCCTTAAATTTGTAAGTCTCGATTCTGTGTTGCCATCATAACCTTTATATTGAACGCATCATTCGTTGTAAAAAGAAACAGTTGAACACTTTGTTCTGTTTTTGAACATTTTATGGTGTAACTTGCAATGCTGAAATGACCAAAAATCATTTTTTTCTTTTATTATTTTTTTACAAGTTATTTTATTTACTCTAGCTACACAAAAATCAAACTCTGGATTTAATTTGGAGTTTATTCTATGATTATTATACACTTGAGTACAACTAAGCTATTTGGGTTAAACCCGAGTTCTTTCGGACCCAAGCTATTCTATTTATGCACCATTTCTTGATTATTGCAATTTGTACAATTCTTTTGTCTACTAGAAATTTTCAGTTTTTTTTTAACTAAGGCTTTAATTTATATTATTCAAATTATAAACTTGGGAGTTTGAGTTCCAAGTATTGTTGTCTTACCATTAGATTGAACTACGTGATTCAGAAGTTTTGAATTTCTAAGTACATAGTTGACAATGTTTGAGACTGTTTTACAGGTCTATCGGTATAGTTGAACACAATCCTCAAAAAATTAGTCCAAAAATATCTTCTTTTCTCTCTCCGTTTGCAAAAAAGAAGACAGATTAAAATCGACATTCTTGTCCTACTTTTTCCAAGTTCCATAGGTGAAAAATTGCATTCATTTGTTATAAAAGGACTTGCATTCCTGCCTCATTGAGATTCTTGAGTTGAACTGAATGTCAACTTGTAGATGAAGACAGAAAATTCAATCACCTTTTTTCCTCCCAAACTTTTCTTCTTTCCATGCCATTCTCATTTCATTGGAGAATAATGTGTGATAGTGCTTATCTACCACACTTGTCGTTCAATGAATGGATGCATTTTTGTGAGGTCCCACCTTTATTCTCTCTTCACCTTTTAAAAGATCCTGATAGCATTACCAGGTCGACCATAACTCACTACTTGTTGTGGAGCATTTAAAATAACAGAACTTCGAACTCAAATAATAAAACGCTCACTGCTGACAAGGATACTTCATTGAACATGGTAAATCGGATGTCCGTTATCAACAATATCTGAAAAATATTAAAGGAAGGGGTGAGAAAACTCAATGAGGGACGACACTTCAGATCGCCTTCGGGACTCACATAGACCATTTTGAAAATGTTTTCGAAGATACCACATGGAGGTATACTAATATACATATATATACACACTAAATATATAATAATAGTTTTTGAAATTCATTTTAAAATCGTTCACACCCTCAGCAAACAACAAAAAATCATACGAATCAATTTAATAAATAAAATTGGATAAACATATTTAGTTATCAAAATGTGAAATATATATACTATTTATTTTTCAAAGTATATAATGAAAATTATATTTAGTTTTCAAAATATTTATGGAAAAAATATTCAAAAGCTTAGTGGGACCAAAATCGAATAGGTGGACTCAGACTCTATAATAGCCAATTAGGCATGAATATGCCACTTTGGCACCAAAGATATAGTCACTTAAGCACTGAATATGGCCATTAAGGCACTTAGTGTCATGACCCGTTTTCGGACCATGACCGGTGTACGAGGCGAACCGTCTATGGAAGCTCGGCTCATCTTGCACAAGCTTCAGTGTACAGACATTCTACCCAACTTATCCAATTATTTATTCAAAAAATTTAAAAATATAAAACGTTTAGATATAAAAAAAAACATATATATATATATATATAATAGAAAATATCAATAAAATATAAAACCGTTAGAGAAAATGTCAATATTCCAAAATACAAAATGTATAGCCCAATATCTCAACAGTAGCCCGATGTGGAGCTTTAACGACTGAACAAAGTAGAGTCCGAACGAGGGGCACTCACTATAGACAAGAAACGTCTTACTGGGATCGAGGTACTGAACTGATATTGAGCATCCAAAAGAAATGTCACATGAGAAAATAGGCTAAGAATAGACAACAGAAGAAAAAGGGGTAAGAATCATTAATGAGGAAACGATATTTCATACCGCCTTATACGTGCCTTACAAAAACTGTTTTGAAAACCCTTTAAAAATACCGCACACGGATATATATAGACAATATAAAGTATACACACTACATAATATATTTTCTGAAATTCATTTTGCAAAAACGTTCGCATTCAGATTATACAACATGCATTTAGAAAATATCCAAAGTATATACATATATTTGTGGATTCATAGTATGAGACCTAGACATGTAAAGTTTGAACCGAAACTAGCAAACCGAACGAGAATCGGATCGGTCAAAACATGTCAAAACCAAAATCAAACCGGAACCAAAATCGGCCGACGAAAATCGGAGGGTTGCGGTTTAGGTTCTGGTTCCATTCCTCTAGAAATCATCGAACCGACAGTTTGAACCTCCATTTCCCTTTTTTTTTCAACTCTATAAATACCCTCACCCTATTCATACCAATTTCATACTATTTCTTCTCTCCCAAAAATTTATTTTGTTCTAAATTGCTCTTATTTTATTTATATATTTTATTATTGTAATTACATTTTCTATATTTCTCAAAGTTATTTTTTGCAATTAGATTTTTCAAATTCCTCTACTTTTTTTCTATAGTTTAATTTAGTTATTTTGTTATTTCATTACATTTAATAAAATTTATTGAGTTCTTTTTTTAATTTTGTTTAAAATTATGTGATGTAATTACTAGTAGAATAATTAATTTGTTTGAAAATAATTAAAAAATCTTTGAAATACAATGTATTGTTGGTACTATAATTAATTATTGAATATAACAAAATTACAAACCGGAAAAAATTGACGGGATAAAATAACGGATTAAAAACAATTTTTTTTAAAAAGGAACTGAACTAGAACCGACGGTTGAACCGGTCAAAATCGGAACTGGAACCGAACTGAACTGAACTGGACCAAACCGTGGGAACCAGGGTTTGGTTTCGGTTCTTTCATTCCAAAAACCGGAACTGCCGATTCCCAAATCGTCAACAAGTCTAACGGGACCAGTGCAATTCAATTTCCATAATAGCATTGTGGACTCCGTCATCTGACTGCTTTAGAGCGTATATCTGAGCGGATACACGGTCACCCCATTACCTTAGTAACTAGGGCCTCAACAAAGCATTGATATACCAAAGGATACATACCCCGTAGCTAGGTGTCCCCATATAAGTTTGATATATACATAGTATTTCACAGACAATCATGCACCTTAGAACTTATATATATATATGGATTTAAGTTAAATAGGACTTTTTTATGTGCAATAAATAGGACTATAGGGATGGATTACTCGAGTAACACAAGTTGTTACTCGAGTAAGCAAAGCATAAATCCCGTACTGAATAGTGTCTTACTCGAGTAAGCATAGTGATTTCTCGAGTAAGCTATGTTTCTAGGTAAGAGGTGTTGTCAGTTAGTGGCTTATAAAACTGATTTATTCATCGAGTGTCTTCATTTTACACCCTCAGAGCTTCTCTAAAACACCCATAGACAAATTCCTTTAGATTCCCTTGCTTAATCAACCATCCATTCGCAGATTTGAGGTAAAAATATCCGACTTATTTGGTTTCCTTGTTTTGAGTTCATATGGCATGTTTAAGATTCGATTTTGATGTTGTTACGGTTTGTTGTGAGGTGATTGATGGGATTTAAGGTTCTGTTTATAGATGAAACAAGTGGAAAATGGTTGTTTGATAAAGAACCGAACAGATTACATAGGTTGTTTTTGGGTTAAAAGAGTTTTGGATTGTTTTGAGTGATTTTCAATCTGGAGGATGGATTACTCGAGTAACCAGTTGGTGTACTCGAGTAATCGAGGTGTTATAGTTTTATATATCTCTTGGAGACTATTAAGATACTTTGAATATTTTGGAGACTAGACTATAAGTTTACACAAATTCTAATCTTCGAGTCGAGAGCAATAGATCTTTGATAGAAATTGATTTTTAGAGTTTGCATCTGCATTTCACTTCATGCATTCAGTACCACCACAATACCAATATAATATCTTGATTTGTTTGATTTGTATCTGTTTGACCTTCCTGTTCCTGCCATCGAGATTAGCCCCTACTAGTGGTGCGTGATTGGTCTAGCCTTACTTTTGGTCTCGCCTTACTTTTGGTCTCCAGGTGAGTGCGATGATAGCTTTAGATACTTAGGTTGTGTCTTTTGAAATCTTATAGTTTTTGCTATATTAGGTATTTACCTATAAAATGACAAATAAAGGATTGGCTAAATTAAACCAGTTATGTGATAATTGGTGTTCAATGTTTTTCTTAAACTATTATACTTAACAGTTTTCTGATTTATACTTGGATACATCTACGTGCCTGTATGGGTTTTGTATATATATGGGACGCTTATGCTACTAAGTTAAAAGTAGCCTTTGGTGTAGCACTGTTCTGAGAAGATCCTCATTACCTGGGTATTACGATAGCCGTGTGTTCGACCAAACATACGTATCTCAGTGACACAGTCACTTCAGTATTTGTTATTATACAGATTTTGTTATTTAGTGGTACAACCACTTCAGTTTGTAGTCTCATTATCAGACTTGATATACATATGATATATGTATTATAATTTGGAAATGGCATCGCCTGATCGTATGTTGTTTGTTTTAGTTGTTAACGTTTTGGAAATATTACTTTTGAATTGTTTTCAAAAGGCCTTTGTGATGCGCATATGAGACGATCTAGAGTATTATTCCTCACTGAGATTTTTCTCACTCCCTTTCCCTTATTATTTTTCAGCCATATTTTGGCTTCCAGCGACCACTTGGTGATTGACAATCAGTGATGCATTTTTTTTGATAGTGAGTACCCTTTTGATCTGATTGTATATATATTTACTGTAGAGTTCCATACCAGGTTGTTGTTGGGTATATTTTGTATTTTGTTTTATACTCATATGTTATTTTGATTACATTGATTTATCACCGTTTTGTTATATATTTATATATATACACAACTTATGTTTTTATTTTGCGTTTATTTATTTATTTATTTTACGAATGGTTTTAATTAAATCTTTCGGGTATATCTTATTCTCTGAGGCTTGTGCGAGATGAGCCCGACTCACACAGACAGTTCGTCTCGTATGCTGGTCATGGTCCAAAAACGAGTAGTGACAAGTTTGGTTCTCAGTTAAGATATTGCTTAAGGTTCAAACCCAAACCAAATAAAAATTTTGGTTCAGTTCGGTTCGGAAAAAAATCAAAAGTCAACGGTTCTTTTTGGATCGAATATTCGGTTTGGTTTGGTTATCTTCAGGACTCGTGCTCAGTCCTACTTAAAATAATTATTAATCATAATCGTCAAACATTGGGTATTAAAAAAATTAATATAGTAATAAAATCTTATTTTAAATATAAAGTACTAAATTATTTATTCATCATTTTGTTACTGTACATACAGCATACCAACATAATTTTAATAAATTTAAAAAGAAATACCTTAAAAATTGCCTGATGAAGCTATAGCCAGGATTGCCTGATGGGATTTCTTTATTTAGTGGCATTCTGTTCTACATAAAATATTGCAAATTCACTTGGAATTTCTCACATTTTGTGACTCAAATATCACATATATACAACTGCAGAAATTCAACAACCAAAGTTTGGCTTTGCAGCAAAATTATTGAGCAAAAGAGTTACAATATCAACGTTAGAAAAAGAGCTATAATATCTAAATTGTAATGTTGTGTTATTTGTATATAGTGAGAAAGACTTTCGAATATCTAAGGTAACACAAGGGCTAGTCAACTTTAAAAGAAGGAAAAGAAGAAGGAAGTCGAATCGAATTTTAAAGTATTCAGATTTTGTCTTTATAAGCATCTCAATGAGTTAAAGAAGGTGAATGTCAATCTAGCTCAAAGGGCTTGGATTATAATGGGCCCCATGGTCAAAGGATCATGCCTCCTTCTAGCGTCATTTGATGTAAACTATGCTCCTCTTAGTCGTCAAGTCCAACTTATCTCAGATATTATTCATTGTAAGCTCTTGGACCCGCACGATTTTGCCTTTAAAAGCACTTCAATGGATTGAGAGAGGTGAATGCTTGTAAGGTATTCTTGACATCCTCCACTAATCGATGTGACACTTATAGTACATCATTTGTTTATATTTTTTTTTTCATTTCAGGTTAGTTCATTATAAACTTATTTAGATTTTTTACTCAAGCTCGGTTTTATTTTAATCTCAAATTGAGTTTACCACAAGTTTATTTATAGTTCATTAACTGACAAACAAGCAAAACTTATTTGAAAAGTTTGTTTAATAAGTAACTTTTTTTTATAATTCATTTTAATTGCTTACACCAAGTCTCGAATTCATGACCCTTTAGTGATGGAACTAATTTCAGTACTAATATGAGTAAATTTTTTAAATTGATTAATTATTATATTGAGACAAAATGCTCTAAATATTCAATTAGATTATATAAGTACAATGTGCAAAAAACTATCAAGTCTATTCACAAGTTTACGAATTTGTTCACGAACGAATTTATTGAACCTTTGTTCACCAACATCACAAGTCAAATTTTGGACTGAGCTGAGATTGTTTACATACCAATCTTCAAATGTTTAAGTTTAGCTTTTTCATGCATATATTGAGCAAAAGAAGTGATTCGATTCATTCATACCCCTAGATAGAAGAGAGAGAGTAAAATGAGCTTATTAATTATAAGTGATAGCCTTCTAGACTCAAGCATAGAAAACGACGGTTCATATAGTTAAATTGGACGGTTTAAACTGCAAATATAACTTCTTACATCCTCAATTTCCAATTCGATTTGGTTAAAAACCGAACAAACCATACTATCTTTTACAAGTACAACCCGAAGTACTTACACTGTAGTAAAAATAAAGTCAACTTATATATCGAAAAAATCTAAGTAATAATTTGCTAATGGCAAACATGCTGGTGCCCCGATGCAGTGTATGCTGAGCACTTCTTGCATCTGGAGATAGAGATTTACCACGTATATGTCCGAAATAAGACCAAGCCTAGCACGTGTATTAGTGATAAGTGAAGCCGTGGCATTGTTAGAAGAGTCAATTACCATAAAATTGAAGGGAGGAAGTAGAAATTAGTAGTTATGCAATTGATGTTCACGTGTCATAGTTGTGTTAGGTTTATTTATGTCTCATATGATTATATATGATATTAATACAACATAAATAAAATTTGTATTTATTATATTAGTCATGATCGTATTATAAAATTAAGATTGAATATTTCAGTTGATAAGTATTCACACTTAAAACTATGATTCTATTGTTAATTTCTCATATAATCCTATTGTTAGATGTAACAAATTTATGAATAGTGTACACGTAGTGGACATTTTGTCGACTATATGTCAACTTGTTGTTCACCTATATATATACTTCTCTAAAAAAATTAAATAAAACAAAATTTATTAAGTTAATTAGTTCAAAACTCATTTTGTACACCTATTGTCTACAATTGAATCAAAAACTAAATTAATATACTAAATGAATTTAAAACTTATTTTTTCTATCATTTGTCACATGTTGTTGACTTATGTACACCTTATACAGTTTATGCAAATATTTTCTCCTCATTAACACTTTTAGAAATAGTTTCATGCACTTGGTAATTTTACAAAATTGGCATTTATGCTCTATCATATCTATGATTATTCCTTGTATTGTATACTTAATAGTCGTATAATAATATAAAAAATTATGATGCTATAAGTGAGTGAAGTCAAAAGGGGAGCATGAATTATGACCAGTGAAAATGAAAAAGGGTTCCCTTCACCTTCACCAATTGAAAATGATCGGTTTGTGGCTCTCCCTCTGCTGGTGACTGCCTGCGGTTAGACCCCACCCCATGTGTAAAAGTCGGTCAACGAAGCCTTATAATTTCTTGGCTTGCTTCGAGTTTGTTTTCAGGCTCCAATTATTTGTCGTCTATAAAAAAATAAATTTCGATAAAAAATGCTTTTTATTATTTAGTTAATATATGAAAATTTCATAAAAATACTTAACGATATAAAAATAATTTTATTACTATGAATATTTATGTTCTAGATAGATAACTGCGTAAGTATAAGTAGATGATGAATACAAGAGTCTAGAAATGAGAGTGACTGAGTAATTTAAGGGCGATAGTAACTTAATAATCAAATACCAATGGCTTGATAATCCAAATTGAATATTATAATGATTCCTAAATTAAATTTGAAATATATGTTAATTATTTATTTATTTGTTATTTGTATAATTTTATTAAATTTGGGTTCCAAGGTTATTTCTTTGGGAATATAACTAAACATATTAAAGTAATCAATCAAAATAAAAGTGTTTATAGCAAAATTAGGGTCGAAACTAAATTTCTAAAGCCCACAAGAGTGAGCCCCATGTTTAGAAGGTTGAACATGCTCAAAGGAGAAATGGTCCAATGAAATTGACAATACGAAGGTATTAGACCTCCAAGGGACATGGCTTCTTAAGATCTGTACTAAGAAAGAAAAGAATATTCATCTAAGGCATGTTATAACTAATAGTGCAAGGGGTTGACTTCTTATTGATGGAAATAATCTCTGTAATAAGAAAGGAAAGAATATCCATCCAAGGTATTTTATAACTAATAATTTAAATAGTATGTTACTTGCTACAATTGTTTTATTAGAAGTTAGGAAATGACCCAAGTCCTTTTTTAATTTGAAAAAACTTAAAATTTTATGACACGTGAACTAAAGTACATCATTATTTTTCTAAAAAGATAAAATTAGAAAACAAAAGATTATCAAGGGCTGAAATTATTAGTTTGGGATGGCATTTCCTGATGCACCCAATCCTTTGGAATCTTTTCTAGGTTTTTGAGGATTCAAAGAATTATCGATGTTTTGAGCCTTTTCTTCGTGGTGACTGAACATATATGAACGTGCACTAACCATTAATATTGACTTGATAATAAAGTCTAAAGATGACTGGTGATGAACTTTGAAGAAGGATAAACACAGATTTTTTATGAGACGAGTGAAGAACATTGAATGATGATTGAAGATAAATGACTAATGACAAACTTAAGAAAGACTAATTGATGATGACCACAAATATAGGGAGGATGTTGGGTAATGAACTCTGAAAGTGAGATATGAAGAACAAACAAGACCTATTGATCATACTCTAAAGATAATGCCAATAGTTGTTGTGTTTGAGAATAATGATATATTTTAGGGACTCTTTAATGCTAAACTCAGTATTCCAGCAGGATTTTAACAATAAATGTCATGTATATCTATGTCAATAGCTAGTTAATGAAGCTATTTATAAAGAGTTGAGGGTTTTGAATTAGACGTTTGTTCAAATTTTTAATCAACAATTAACTCACCAACCCTTTAACTGATCGATTAGTTTTAAGATTAAGTGAATCCGACTCCTTCGGAAAACACGTTTCTTGTTAAATTTTACTCTATGCTAAAGGGCCTGGATTAATTTGACCCGTGAGTTTTGTAAACTTTAAAGTTGAACCCATACCGCATCAGTTCTATCACATAATGTGTGACGGATAGTATTTATATTATATCGTATGTAGCTAATAAAAAAAATGGACAGGTAGCCCTTGCTTTTGCGGGGTGGAATGATTTGAATAGATAATGTATATACAGCCTACTGCAATATGGAGTAGTGGGAAAGTCTGTTTTGCAAAACTAAATCAAACAGCACTTTGAACTTAGTTGCACATCTTTTCAAAGGGACTGCACCTTTTGGATGTCATCGGAATGAGATCCACTTGGCGTTAATAAACATAGCAGAACCGATGCTAATGGTACTCAATGGTGGAGAGCTCTTCTCACGTAAATCACACAACCCGTCATTATTCCATCCTTACGAACACTAAGGCAAAATAAAAGTACCTAATTAAATTATATTCTTTTTTCATATGTTGACCTTAAAAGTTTTAGAATAAGGAATAATCACTAGTACTTTATCTCAAATTTTTTTTATAGTTATTTCTTATGTATATTGTTTATTAGAGGTGATCAGTGGTACGAAGCTGCTCGTCACTATAATTCCAGCCGCTATGGCCAATTGTAAGGGTTGAACTAAGCATCCAAAGTCCGTTCCTGAACTGAGGAATAAATATGCCTTAAAGAAATTATTCTCTAACAGTAAGCTCGAACTTAAATTACCACAAGACTCAAATGACGTTTTAACCACTCCACTATTACCCACAATAATATATAATTACTTTGTGTCACAAATATTATAACAATTGTTCTTACAATGCAATCTCTTAAAAAATTATCTGTAGAACTAATTATTTTAAATACGAATTCAACTTATTTCACAATCCTCCTCCTACAATTTTTCTTTTGGGTGGAATAATTATTAGCAACAATTTTTTTAATTTATATTTTCTAAATTGAGAAATTAAATTTCAACTCTTCCTCAAATTTATTAGCTGAAAATTAATAAATGCCTAGCTCTTAAGTCCATTGAATTTGATTTCCCACGTCGGCGAGAGTTTCAGACCTACCACCCTTGTCTCTTCTTAAGACAGCATGTGTAAACCACGAGCTTTTCAAGACGTGGCAACTTGAAAGACAAAACAGCGGTTCCACTCGTCAGACGTGGGATATCTCATGTGGGACCCAGATAGAAAGCTCATGGGAGGGGTGACGTGGCGATTGTTGAAACCGAGGAGAACGTGTGTCAGAAGGAGAGAAGCACGAGAAATCACACGCGTAAGGGAAATAGTAGAGCAGCCAATAGCGGCTCCCGAGAATACTGATGCTTCCGCTAATTACTACTACATAGTACTTAACTGTGTATCTTTGTCTATCAATTCCACACTTTCCATAACCAATGCACT
>CAODLS010521625.1:0-11647 GCA_948243855.1 Flueggea neowawraea
TTTGTTGTGTCTTTGGCCATGGATCAGAGTTGGTTGTTAAACCATTTACTGCTCTGATACCATAATGAAAGTGTAGAGTAATTGGAGATGATTTTATTCAATTCACAATCACAAGTTACAGTCGAGTTAATATAAGAGAAGTGAACAAGTATTTGACTTCCACTAGGACTACACTATAATGAAATATGTTGAGCATGTGGATAATTTCGTGAATCAGAATTATCCTTATCAGCAAGCACTGCCAATGTTCATAAATACTGGAGAAATTCGGAATGTAAATTAATTATCAAAAAATAAAGAAAATAAGAACATTTAAAAGTGCAAATAGGCTGATAAAGTGAATGAGAAAATGAGGAACTAAAACATATTAAAGTGAATAAGAAAATGAGGAATCAAAATATAAATGAAGAAAGCATAGAAAGAAGGGAGATAATAAGGGAATACCGTAGAAGATAAAAAAAAAATACAAAGAAATAGACCCAAAAAGAATAAAAAAAGAGAAAAAAAAAAGAGCACTATAGTGAGATTTGTGCATGTAGTGTGCATGTAGTACAATAAATAGATTTGACAATTGTAGATGTAAAGATAAGAGAATAGTTAAATAAATATTAAAATATATAATGCAATAAAAATATTTTAGGCAGGGAAAACTATACTACCATAATTTCTCAGTTAAAAGTGTCAAACAATTGTGAGGTTAACAAATTTACAATGAGGTCTCTCTTGTCACGCCATGTAAGAAGACAAAATCTGTTGTTGTTAAAAAAAATGTAAGTTAAATTTACTCACTGCGATTTTTGCAAAAACCATGTTAAATAATGTCCTCAAATCAAAACTTTACTTATCCACAATATAAAGAAATATCACGTTTCCCAATCTAACTTCATTATTCATACTTCAATATAACTAATCTTGTCTTGAATCAGCAAATTTGTACCTTTTTTAAATTTTAGTTGAGGAAAGAAATACCCACTGTTAACCTTTAAAGATTGATCATAGATAATAAAGAATGTTGTTATATATGTGCAAGATTGATTATATTTAAGGTATAAAGACTAATCATGGTTTTTCTTTTACTATATTATGCAAGATTCTTGGCTTTGGATATCTTATTCTCATGCCTTTTAGGATCTTACCTTCGCAAAGGAGTCTTTATGGGTATGTTGACTCAATACCACTCATAGAATTCATATGAAATTGGATTGAATCTTGAATTCCCATAAATTCCACTCGTAGAATTCATTAAGAATTGGTTGATTTTGATGTCATTAATTCCATTTATTTTTTTCATTAATTTTGGACTAATCTTAGTTGATGCCTTATTTGTATAGAAACGACAGGACTTCCTTTAAGATAAAAGAAGAAGATGATTACTTGTGTTGCTACTTATACTCAAATGATGATATTGTTTATTGAAATGTTGGTTATGGTGATGCAACATACTTCTATGTCAACCATTAGAGTTCCTAAATTACTTTCATATACATTTGATAATTCGGATTTAGAACGAATGCAAATTAGGCTTTTAAATCTTAGAACACTTATCCGTGGGAATGATCTAGTTTGTGTTGATAATTTGAGAGTGAATAAGCATTGCTTTTATAAATTGTGTGAAATGCTTAAAGATGTTAATGGTTTACAAGGAAATAAGAATATAGGTATTAAAGAAATGGTTACTATTTTTCTATATATTTTAGCACATAATACAAAAAATAGAAGAACACAATTATATTTTAGACGGAGTGGTGAGACTATATCTAGGCATTTTAGTGTCATCCTTTATGCAACACTTAGATGCCATCACCTTCTTTCAAAAAGCCTCAATAAATTACAGAAAGCAATTATGATGATTAGTGGAAATGGTTCAAGATAAATAACTTATTTTTCCTTCATGTTAATATGAATTTAATATTATAAATGATGCAACTATATAACTAACATAATCCAAAATACTCTAGAACTGTTTAGGTGCATTAGATGGAACACACATTAAAGTTTGTGTATCAGAGGCTAACAAAGTTAGGTATATAAATAGAAGGCTTAATAACATTAAACAGCACGAAGTATAGTCAATTTTACACTTGTGGTTCGACCTTTCAAAAATAACTCTCAGTAGTACGACCTATATATTTTTTGCATTTGTGGCACCAAAATAAATTTTTGTCCAAAAAAACGTGTTTTGTTGATGTGGCACTGACGACGTACTGTTGCGGCCCATCAGTACCACATGGCAGTCGTCCACATAGATAGAAAAGAGAAAATATCTTGTAGTCGATGTGAAATTATTGGTTATAACGTGAGGACACTTTCTCTTTTTTGTCCACATTGACTACAACATTTTCTCTTTTTTTGTCCACGTGGACGACTGTCACAACATGTCATCAGTGTCATGTCAGCAAAACACATTTTTTGGACAATTTTTTTTGTGCCAAAAATGCAAAAAAAAATATAGGTGGTGTTACTAGGGGTTATTTTTTAAAGGTCAAGGCACAATTGCAAAAACGACTATAGTTCGTGCTATTTAATGTTATTAAGCCTAAATAGAAAGTGTGAGGTTACAACTAATGTCTTAGGTGTATGCTCACAAGACATGCAATTTATTTATATACTACTTGGTTAGGAAGGTTCAACACATGATAATAGAATACTTCAAGATGCACTTACTAGAAGGAAACCCTTAAAAATACCACAAGGTATTAATTAAACTTTTACACTTATTATGATAAAAAAATAATATATTTGAATGTTGAATTGATAGAAGACTTCTTTGTCTCTAGGATAATATTATGTATGTGATATTGGATATATCAATTCAGAAGGATTCTTAACCCTATTTAGAGGGTAGAGATACCTTTGAATGATTGGAGACAAGGTTTCACGACTCGTTTTTGTGCCATGATGAGCGTACGAGATAAACCGTCTAAGGAAATTTGGCCCATCTCGCACGAGCCTCGGAGTACAAAACTTATAACTAATTTTTATTACAAACAATTTTGGAACCATCTTTTTTTATAAGTAAAAATTCAAATTCTTTTAAAACATAAGTTTCATAGTAACAACAATGATAACAATAATATTACTAATACGAAATCATTACAAAATACCAAAATAGCTATACAGATCCATATACTCATAAGTATTTTAGTGCGGAACAACTAACAAAATAGCTAAAATGAGCCCGAATAAAAGGGTACTGACAACAACTTTAGAATGCATCACCAAGTGTTGAATGCTGAATGACTACAATCAGCAAAATTACCTGAAAAGAAGTTAAGTGTAAATAAGAAAAAGTAAGGGGGTGAGAACCTAGTGAGGAAATGACACTCCGGAGCGGCACCAGGCCTCACGTAAACTGCTTTGAAAACATTTTTAGAAAATATCACATGCACGTATATGGTCAGATACTAAGAGTATATACTCGTATATACATACTTATACAGTTTTGAAAATATTTTTGAAAACATTTGCACAGATAACAGACGACAAATACATAATACTATTATTTTGAAAACATTTTCAGACGAAGCAGGCAACGTATAGTCATGCAAAATACTATCATAACAGAAAACAGATACGACATACTATATGAATACATACATATTTGCATTATTTAGACTGTTCAGAATTATAATTTTATTATCTTATCATTCAATTACAGAACAAACAGATCTGATGATTACTGATCATACACCAATATTATATTAAAACTGTGTTGACTACATCAGATCAAAATAAACTAGTAGTCTCAAGAGTCTAAACAGTACCCAACTTAGGAAGGCTAACAGATGACAGCCTTAGGGGCTCAAAATAGTACTACATCCACCCTAAGGTCTCAAAACTGCAACAGACAGAACTAATCTAAGTATATCTGTGAGCGTTGCAGTCCATATGCTCCAGTAAGATATTCCCTGTTAGACCACAAAACAATATACTACGTGAGAATGATAAATAATACAGACGACGTAGTAGATATAGTCAAAGACAGAATCAAACAAATTAGACAGGGGACCATAAACAGAATCAGAATCAGAATAACGCGTGGACTCCCGCCACTGAAAATATAACATCATGTGTGCTAGCTAGGCACATGGGTTACCACCTACCCTCGTAAATGGGTGTTACCACCTACCCTAGTAACTGAGCTTTCATATTAGTATACCAAAGGTTATGTTTACCCCTGTAACAAAGGTGTCCCGAATAATTAAACCATAAATGTTATAGAAATTATAAATGCAGAATCAGGCGGATAATAGTGAATTCACCACTGACATAACATGCAATAACCGATTGCGGAAATCAAAGAACATATTCTTATTATCCCAGTAAGAAACATAGCCAAATAAGTAACATACAACATATAGAACAAATACAAAAATTTAGAAACTATTGCAGATTTTATTATAAAACACTTATAATATATCATTCAGAGTATATGTTATCGACAAAGACATTCCATATACGAAATTTCAGATTTCCTTTATGAAAATTATTACAAGCAGGACAAATGCACAACAAATATACATACTCCCAATAGATCAATAGTTTTAGAGGAAATATAATTTCAACATACTAGATAGTATAACATACTTCAGATAGATCCCACATATCATAAAATTCACATAAGCCAAATTATTATTTAGTCAACCCTTTACTGAGTCAGGTTACAGATGAATGCTAAACACATCAAAAAATGTATAAGGTTTAGAAGACACAACATATGTGTCTAAAACTGTCATTCCACTAGCCTGGACGTCGCGCCAAATAACCTGGCCACGAACCATTGGTGGATGGCTGGACATCACGGGGGTCAAGCAACTAGAAACAGACACATATAGTCACAGACAAAACGGAAAATAGACAAACTACATAAGGGTCGAAAAACGTAGAATGTATGAATGCATGACACAAAACTAGACTATGCCAAAAAACTATTTTGATCAAAGGTCTAACATTTCGATGAAAATCAACTTCTATGTAGAATCACACTTAGTCTCTAAGCCACCTACAAATTAGAGATTAGGCCTTGAACTTTTTCTCTAGAATTTTACTTCTAACCTCAAGCTCCTGAAATATTATAGATTAAACCCTTCAATGGAAATTCACTCCAACTACCACAAATCCCGTTCCAACTGAACTCGACAATCCCAATCACCCACATTTCCTCAAATCATACCCAAAGACATGAATCAACAACCAATTGCACCCAACAAACAAAAATCCCGACTTTCCTACACCAAACCCTAACAAACTCAACACAACATCTTCCAACCATGATTTCAACCTAAAACACATATGTAATCCAGTTCATTCCATCATAGTCTATCAGAAACTAACTTAAACCAATTGTAAAATTTGTTCAAAACCAAGTTATAGCTCAAAAATAGTCACCCAAGTTCCAACATCAACATACACACATCAACAACAAAATCCAAGTCAATTTTATACATTTATAGCTTCATTCAAGCAAATTATACCATAATCTAACTTAAATCCAACCTACATTTCTCCAAATTCAAGCCAAATTCAAAACCCTAACTCAAAACAACTCAAACCCGTCACCCATTACCACCCAACAAAAACACACATGAAAATGCAAGAAATTGATGAAAGAGATGAGTAAAATGAGTGCTCTTACCATGATATTTGAAGATAAATGGGTGGGAGGCAAAGAAGAAGAGATTTGGGACGGTTTTGGAGTGAAAAACTGTGAGGAAGATGAAGAATGACGAAGGGAATCGGGGTTGGGGGATTTTATAAATGTAGAAGATCAAAACACAGGGTTTTGGGCCATTTTAATGGGCGAAATGTGCGTGTCTGCTGAGAGACGTGCATTTCGTCACTTGGGTGGCTGAGACGGGCATTTCAGCTTTCTAGACGCGCGTTTCGAAGGCTAACTGGTGTCTTGGGGCTAAATTTTCATGAAACGACTTTTCCCATTTAAATCAAATGAATTCCATCGACACCCAAAAATTTTAAACACTCCAAAACATTATTAGACATCATCAAACATCCAATTATCATTAATCAATACTCCAATTATTCCAAAAATCAAATCGAAGTAGATTCAAAAGTTACAAAAATTCTATTCTAAACAGACGGGATATTACACAAGGTCACGAACCACAAACAGCAAAAGAGTATTACAACATGAAGCATTCTCCAGCTAGAAATGTCATAGAGAAATGTATTGGACTGTTAAAACTTAGACAGTGTATTCTAAGATGTTCAACTAGGTATCCAATGAAGATTGTGTGTTGGATTATTTCTACTTGTGCTCTATTACATAATGTTACTAGAATAAACATTGAAGTTGACTCATTGGAGATGGAGTTAGACTAGAGTTTGGAACAAGAAGAATGTCACCTAAACAAATATGATGGAGATCTCATTGCTCATTTAGAAAGCAGTTCACAATGAAATAGTTTTAGGTTGAATTTATCTAATGAAATGTTCCAAATGTGGCATCTAAAATGGAAAAATTGATGTAATTTATTGAAGGATTAATTCCTATTGCATCCCTAAGTTATACCAAAATCCCTGATTCAGTCCATCAGTTTTGAAAAGCCTCATATTAGGTTTCTACTTGTATACAACGTTAGCTTAGAATATATATTTAATACCTAATTTTGGTATTCGTTTCTTCAAGTTTGCATATAAATGCTCTGTACAGAACCTGTGATACCAAGATTAGGTGTTAAACATCTATTCGGATAACGTTGTGTACAAGTATACACCTAATATGAGGCTTTTCAAAACTAAGGGATTGAATAAAAGATTAAGGTATAACTCAGGGACGCAATAATAATTAATCCTTTATTGAAATATGCTTAACTCTTTTTTTTTGTTTATTATTGTAACATATATATTAGATATTGAACTTCTTATTTGTTATGTTGTATTGGATATAATGTAACTGTGTTTGTGATTTTGAGATTTTGTTATTAGTTGATATATTCTATGGAATGTTACAATTTATGAATTGTTTTATTGTAATTGTGGTCTCGTAGTGAGATTGATTGTGGTCTCGTTACAAAATCTCCTATTATTCATCATCTCTCTTATGAAAAACAATTACCAAAATCTTCTACAACTACATTAATTCTTTAAATTGATTATAATATTATCGCATTTTTCAAGGGCATTATGGTTTTTAACTAATAAAAAAATCGCATTACAACCACACTTTCCAGGATATGTATGTCCATACCAAACACAAAAAAATCAGACTTCTTGAGTAATTAACTTCTCAGGTAACATACTTCCCCAGTAATTAAATTTCTAGGAATTTCCATAAACATACAAACAAAGTCTTAAATAATTTAGTGTTAAACTAATGATATGGCAAACAATATCTCTTCTTTGATTTTTTTTCTCAATTCATCATCTGCTCAATTTGGCTGTTTCATTAAAAGACGAATAAGATCATGGGACTGTGAGCACCTAGTTGGGTTCATAGATGTTGGTGCTAACAATTTTAATAGACATGGAGAAGTTTTATTAGGATTTGTGTTTGGCTTGATGTAAGGAAACCACTGAAGTAGAAGATGAAGATCAATCATGAGGGAGAGGATAGGACTTTCATTCACTTCTGCAATGAGAGGTAACCCACATTTTGTTTGATTTGTGGATGTATTAGGCATGGTAAGAGATTTTGATAAAGATTATTTAACATGCCTGGTGTAGTTGTCAACTGTAAATAGAGGCTGACGTTAAAGGCTCAGTCAAGTTGAAGCCAGAAGTCTATGATTGAGGAGAAGTGGTTGTGTATGGTATTGGTGATAATGGAAGGAATTTGGGGAGATAGATGGGAAGTAGAACCAAAAGGGATTAGAATTTCAAGAACATGATAAAAAGGTGAGCAGGATTGAAAGCAACTTAAAAAAAAACATACGGAATGAGGAGGTACAAGCCACAATGGAAAATATAGACACTAAGGATAAAGGAAAGTTGGCAAATAATTTTGGTAGTAATTACCTTACAACTGGAAAGGCTAAAAGGAGGAGCAGTGCAATGGAAGGAAATTTGGGCCTGGTAAAATTTAATTATTCAGATTATTCAAAAAAATGAGTTATTGCAAGCCCTGCTGGCCAAGCTCGCCAGCTCGATGAGTTGCTTAACTCTTGAGCAATTAGAATTTTTACGAATTTACTCTGAGAATGTAAGGCTTATTTTTTTTTACTTTTAGTGATGTTAATAAAATGGAAAAATCAAAAATAATTTGAATCATTTTGATTGTTTTCCAATGGAATGCATTGGGCATAATGGAGATATTGCCGTGATGTGGAAAAATAAAGGTGTTGCTAACTTTTGGTTTTTTCTTACCATCATACGAATCTTAAAATTAGTCTTCAAAATAAAGAGCCTTATAGAGTGGTTGTTTTAATGGTTATGTTGAAAAACAGTTGAGTAAACAATCTTAGGCCTTATTCCATAATTTAGCTTTGAAGTCCAACTTATCATGGGTGTTACTTAGAGAACTTGATGGGCAGAGCTCTCCATCCATACTTTTTGATCTCACACTTCAAGTAAATGATGAATGTGGTTTCCATGACTTAGGATATGTTGGCATCTATACACTTGGGAACAAGAAAAAGGCACAGATGGATGGGTTGAAGAACGTCCTGACAGTGTTGTAGTTTTGGAATAATAGATTAACAAATTCATTTTTGTCCAAAATGAGACATTTCACACATACTAATTCTGACCATGTTCCAAATTTTCTCGAATTATTTAGCACGTGTCAAAAAAATCTAATAAGAGATGTCATTTTGAAAATGTGTGGATAAAAGATAAGGATTATGAAAAAGTTATGAATAAGTGTTGGGAAAGCAGTGAAGGAAAAAATATTGGCAAGCAATTGAAAAATTGTGGGTTAATGCTTAAAGAATGGAGAAAATAAATTCAAATCAAGTTGAGAAAGGAGATTCAAAAAAGTAAATAAAATGATAGATGCACTTAGGAAAAGAAGAGACATCTTTTTATATACTCAATTTGTTGAAGCAAAGAGTCATTTGAATTTCGAAATCTACTGTAAGCAAAGAGCGAAATTGCTTGGCTAGCAATTGCGGATGCTAACACAAATGTAATTCATACAATGACAAATGGGAGAAAGAAGAATATAATTCATCATTCACAAGGAGATGATGCAATTTAGCATGAAGATCAAACGAGAGTAGAGAAAATGGCAAAGGATTACTTTAAATAGTTATGTGCAAGCAAACTAGGACAAATTTCCTTGACACTTTCATATGTAAGAAAAAAGTTAACCAAGAGAACATAATAATGATACATTTGGATCCGATTGGAACGATGGACAATTAGTTGATTAATGATTTATGAATCCCATTTTGCGTGTGGAGGCTATTACATATGATAGGGATTCATATAAATCGAGTTAGGAATTGAATCAATAAGCTTGAGTGTGTAGATCCATAATTTTGCAATGAAGGATGTGCGTCTAAGGTGAGGGACAGTGTCCCCATGTGTGGCTAACCCTATGACATGGCAACGCCTCATTAGCTACCACGAACACCCCATACATGCTGATAATGCACATCCACCCCCCATAAATGTGTGTACATTTATTAAGTATGTACCAATTTCATTTCCTTTCAATCCTAAACTTGTTAAAACCTCTTGTAAACCTCTTTCCATACTTCATATACCCTTAGACTTTCCTTCAAGCTAGAACACACAACTCTTTCACCCTACCCTCTCTCAACTCAATCAAAATCAACCAAGGAAGGATTTTTTTGCATTTTGTTTCCTTTCTCTTTGAAACTAGTAGCGACACTCATTTTGGTAAGGTTATCTTGATCCCAACTTGTTTATTTCAGATTACAGAGGTGTGTTACGGTGAAGTTTCTAACTTTATGGGTTTATAGATGACATTTGTGGATTTTAAGGTGAAATCTTGGTTGAGGGTGCAAAAGCTTGTCCTTGATCAATAGAGGTAATGAATGAATATTCTTTTATGACTGTCAAATATGTTTACTTGATAACACCACAAGATTTAGAATCTAGTTTGCTGAAATAGGTAAAATAGGTTTGGAATAAGAAAAGATGCTATGCTTGCTTGAATGTGTTTTTAGATACATTATATGGCATTCTAATGAAAGAATGTTTGGATATCATATAAGTTATGAAATATGAAAAAAAAAATCAAATTTTGAATGCAAAAAAGTGGTGCAAAACAGTTCTAGACATATATTAACATCAGTGGATACACTTCTCATTCAAATGATAGGGTGCACATCAACCAAGTGAGATTCACGTTGGTGATTTGACATGCATCACACCCTTTAGGATGCACATCCATGGCTAGATAGTGGGGGGCAAACCCTTTTGTGGTGGCTAGACTCATTACTAATAATACTATAATGGCTTCCAAAATTTTGCATTATCTAGAATTAAAGAGGATTTAGGGTTTTAAGGTACTCTCAAGGATTTCATCCACATTATTCTCGATATCTATGATGTCCTTAATGTTGAATACAGAGTAATTGTCTGATTACACCCTCCTGATCGAAGGTTTGGAGGGACTTCTTACAAGTGGTTTTGATGATGCTATGATATCTCTCTTTTTCCCTTAAGATATTAGCCCTTTCTTCTTCTTTCAGTAGCATTTCATGACTATTTTTTAGTAACCAAGACACTAAATCCTTTAGGATACAAGGAAGAGGATCTTAAGGATGACTCTTCGTAGGGGCCTTCTACCATTATATGGTTAAGGAAGGGTCATATGGGGAATTGATTCGTTGAGAACTCCCACCTTCTCTTAAAATAGCTTTTGGTTCTGTTTATTCTCCTATTTCAATACTTCAAAGTTGTTGTGTGGGACAATAAGGGTTGCAGTTAGGGTCATGCTCTTCAAAGAATTGCCTAACTATTGGTATGGAGATTGTTGACGTCTTAACCTTTTTATATTTGACCATATGTGATCTTATCAACACTATAATATTAATGATGCTAAACACGTCTAGATCGTTGATGAAAAGTAACTTATTGGTGGCGAGTACGACTTCTTCCTCAATTTCCTATAGACGACGCTGATTATTATTGCCTTTGATCAGCAACTGTTGGAATTTGTGAGTAATTTTATGACATTCATAAACATACATGGCTGCAAAAATAACGAAAATTTTAAACCTTTTAAACCTATAATTTCACCAAGGATCCATGCACATCAACATACACGATTATGATTAGCATATTTTACCTTAAAATTCAAAGTTTGATAGTATGACTAAATGGAGAGTTGATTTTGCTTTTAGTATTCAAATCCGAATCACCCTCTCTCTCACGTTGCCTTTGCGCGAACGTGTCTAACGGTACCCACACGAATGAGCTTGCTTGGATCGGCCTAGTGTACTACCATTTGAGAATCTTTATTCTAGTTCTCACGGAATTTCTCTCTCTATTTTGTGGCACTCCAAATTCGGCCAAGCCACCTATGGATGTACAAATTCAGCCCCTATTTATAGAAGCATAGAAAACTCTAGTCTTTCTTCTATTAGGACTTCTTTTCCCTTGTCCTACAAGCATAAGAACTTCTAACTAGGTATGAAGTGTACTAGGTTTTTTTTTCCTTGTCATACAAGAATAAAGGCTCCTAAAAAATAGGAGTATGCAGAATTTTTCCAAAAAA
>CAODLS010521650.1:0-14258 GCA_948243855.1 Flueggea neowawraea
TTATTTTTGTGTTAATTACGTTATATTTCACATTTAAACCAGTGATTTTTAAGTAAGTGACAATAGTGAATGGGCATGTCAATGTTTGATTTGGGTAAATTTTTGGTAAATTGAATAACATATAACAGATGCAAATTATAATTTAGTAGTTATATAGTAAAAAATTGAGACAATGTATATTTTTTAATAATTATAATATGTTGAATATATTTAGTGTGCTTTTAGGATATTTGGCGTTTTACATAGCCAATATTTAATTTTATATTTCTCAAAAGTTCATTATAAATAATACATAATTTATCCAATTTTTTAAATATTTAAATAAAATATAATCTATATATTTAAAATATTATGTATAAAAAAGATTTTTACAATTTGATATAAATTTGATATAATTTTTATATTTATATAATTTTTATATTTTAATATAATTTTTATATTTTTATATAATTTTAATTTAAAATATTTTTTATTATAATTTTAAATATTTATAAAAAAATAAAAATAAATTCATATTATCCGCAACAACTTCTGAAGTCATAAGGGAAGAAATGGTTTTGGATTGTTGTATCCCATGTTAGCTAAACTACACGTGGCAGACTTGGGGAGTATCGTCACAACCAATCCAGGGCAAGAATAATCCCACGAACTACTCCGGTCTTCTTCATTATTGTCGGTGTCCTATGCCCCTTTGTCCGTGTGATTTATTGCTGTCCGTGTCTTGAATGCTCCATGGCTTGACAACTACACGGATACGAGATTGTGTCTATATCGAAAGCTTCTCTGACCGTGTTTCACAGGTGATGTCTGTGTCCCTCGGTTTTTAGCTTCCAGCCTTGTCCACGGCCGTAGACCTCCAATTTCTATATGTGGATACTCAGTTGTTCACGGTTTTGTATGTTCAAAGCTTCCTATGACCGTGTCTTGCTAAACCTAGGCCGTGTCTCACTCCAAATGCCTCAAATGTCATCGTTCAAGCCCCGTTTCAACTTGTTTTCATTTGATTCATCAAGACAACATCAATTAACCTGAAAAACACAATATAAAGCATAGAAGTACCAAAACTAATGACAAACGCTCAATTCGTATTCAAAACAATATAAATTAATGCACATAAATACGTATGAATATGTATTCATCAATGCACACGTGGCCATTGACTGGAAAACGACATCTACCCTAGGTTTTGTTTGGCGTGAAAACAATGGTGGATGTGAGGGTACAAAGTTATTTATTGCTTCTGTGCAAAGAGTTCGAAATTAGCGTCGTGAATGTTTGGAAATGGCATGCAACATTCATTCCAAATTTGTGATTTCTAAATCTGTAATTAAATTTTGGAGGGAGTAATTTTTGTATTTTGCCCTTAAGAAAGTGTGGTTGTGGACTAGTTGTTGGAAAAAACGTTCCACCCATGACGGGTGAACCGAACTCGATGGATCAAGATGTGAATCGAGACCAATTGAGATGGGCCCATAAGGCCCATGTGCTAAGTCCATGGGCCCAAAGCCCAATTGAAGGCTTATAAGTAAAAAAATGAAAGAATGATTCTTCCATTCTTCCAAAACCCACTAAAAAACGTGAGAGAGAGGGAGTAAAGGAAGAAGAGAAAGTTTCTTCCTCCATATTGTACCTCTCTCTCTAATCGTCCGTCGACTGTCCTTATCCGAATGACATCTAGGCTGCGAAACAGACGAGCACTCCCGTAAACAATCCGACAGTGGTTTGTTTGCGAGACTAATATAGTCTCGATCCTGATCTTGATGTCTTCTGTTGTTGGTTGGATCGAGCGTCTACTAAAATCAAAGTAAGTAACTCAAATCTACTATTATATGATAAGAACCATGCATCTTGTCTGACGTTTGAAGTTCTAACAAAATATCTATATTTTTAAAGATACATTTTATTGACTCTCAAAAGATGTCGAAACTTTATAGAAATTCTAATTTAAGTATCAGTGTCCCTGAATTCAAAGGCTTGGACTTTCTCTTTTACTACTATGCACACTTCGAGGAGACACATTTTACCTCAAGGCTTTTAAGATTGTAGCTGAACCAATGCTACAATAGGCACCTAGGTAAATAATGTTTTGAGTCTCGCGCATTTTTTTACAAAAGAAAAAAAAGAAAAATAGTATTGTTGTTGTAAGACTCGAAAAAACCAAACTTGATTAATGCATACACGCCATCGCATTCTGTTGAAACTTACCTCATTTCTTCTCCAATAGGATTCTTTCTTTCTTTTCTTTTTTTGTGTAAGTTCTGTTTTTCTTCTTTTTCTTTAGTTTTCACTTTTCATTTCATTGCCAGGATCGAAAGACATTTAAGCTGAAAGATAATTTGCACCGTAATTGTGAGATCCAAGATGGCGCACACAAATTTTCTGTACAAAAAACCAGGTGCTCAAAACTTTCTTCTTTGCGTCACAATCCCGTTCATACTTGGTATTATGTGTATCATACAGACATGTTATAGGGGTTGAGTTAATACTTTTTGACTAAAAGAAATTCTTAATACCTTATTTATCGATCTTGGATTTGATCACTTCCAGTGCGGATCAGAACATGAAGATTACACTGACTCTTTTTTATTTTACTTTATCAATTTATCATATTTCAAATGTTTTTTTTCTATGAGATGATTCCGGCGATAATCAACTAATATTTACAGTTAGATATTCTAAGTTTAATTTTTAGGGAAAATAGAAAAAAAATAAAACTATTTTAGACTATAATTCATCTCTTATCTTTAAAAAAAATATTTTAAATATCCCTATTAGACCAAGTTTTTCTTTATATGAAATGAATGAGGTTAATGTTCAATTGTAACCCATTAAAGGTACACTTTTTGATCATAGACATTGATAAAATCACATGATTCCGTTGCCACATCAACTTCTTGTTCTTCTTTCTTCAAAAACACCAAAACCCTTAAGTTGACCATGTCGTTGATTGAATTCAGCTCGCCTGCAGGAACTGCAATCATATTGAAAATGATTTGCCTTTTTTTTGTTTGGAAAAATACAACACCTTACTAATGTATCAACTCAGTATGGTTTGCATTTTTTTTTGAATTGCTTCAATAATACTACCAGAATGCAATCTAAATAAAATGTTAGCATTTAGATACAAGGTGCAATTAAGACTAGACTATGTTAGGCAGAGAATTAAAGAGCATCCACTTGTAAATTGGCTTTAGATTCTATTGCGGTATTTAATGGATCATAATCTATAAATTTTTCTGTAAATTATATTGGATTTAGATCTATCTTAACAACGTCTTCTCTTATTTTAAATTTTCTTAGGGAAAAAATTTACATGTACGAACCATCTACAAGCCAAATACACAAGGCATTGGTTTTATATAGATTAATACTTTTCACATTCGTAAAAAAATGCGTCACTCTCTTTATTTTCACTCTATATAATCTATTAAACCAATCTATTTTGATTTAATCTATCTAAAGCAATGAAAATTCAAAAAGACTTGTAAACAAATTGAAACCATTAGAATTGTCTCTGTGAAGAAGAAGACTATATACCTCGACCCCATTGGCTATCAATTTGATATTTGATTTTTGAGTAGGGTTTTGGTTGTGATTTATGGGGTGGAAAAGGATGAGAGTTGCCCATAGATTTGATCGAAGACGAGAAGTACCGTTCCGTTGAAGACGAAGTAGGGACACAGTTGCCGTGGAGTGGGTATAAGCGGTCCACTTGTGGCCTCTTTTGGAATTAGAGGAATAAATTTGTTTGACACGTTAGCGTGTGCATCTCCCCATGCGAAGCTTCTTATTTGAGAAAATTCCGGAATTAAAAGGGGTTCCAAAAATCTCATAGATATTATAAAAAGTATTATTCTTCAAGTATATTTAGATTCATAGTAAAAAAAAGTATATTTTAATTAAAAATGTATCTTTTTTTCTATTTTTAATGAATAATTTATTAATTAAACAATCTATAGTCGACCTCACTCAATCTACATAAAAAATTGAAAATTCATTCTATTATATACTTTTTTTATAATTTGATCAGGATAGTGAATAAAAAAATTGGCTTATACTCTACCCATGTTATAACTGTTTTTCATGATCACATTATAAATTTAAATAAGAGACCAAAAGATAATACAAATTTCTAATAAAAAATGTATTGAAAATGCGTGTATACTTTCTTTTGGTAAATTAAATACAAAATAAAGCAATTGATAGATGTAATGGATTATAATAAAAAGTAAAAAAAAAATCAACTGTCAACTGCCAAAGGGTGCCTTCTTAATCAACAAAAGAAAATCAAAGGCTTCTAGTTCTAGATTGTAGCTTCAAGGTCCCTCAAATGCCCAGCAGAAGCATTGATGAGAAGAAAACTAGAGAAGAATATTTTCATAACTTTAACAAATCAAAGACCTCCATTATCTCCAACCTCTTCTTCGACATTTTTCTTCATTCACATTCTATTCATTATAAAGAAGAATATTTTGTGTTAGGTTTTGGTAGTGATTTATGGAATTTAAAAGGACTAAGTTGCCCATAGATTTTGTTGAAGCGTACCCTTTAGTTAAAGAACAGATTTCGTTGATGCTTACCCTTGGGTTAAAGAATAAAGCGTACCCTCTCGTTAACGAAGTAAGGAAACAATTTTGGTGGAGTGCGTATCAAGCGGTTCTTCATGACTGGTGACTAGCACTACTCACATGTTTTGGAGATTCTCAAACTAAACTGAATATTTAGACCCAAAAAAATTGAAACTGAAAAAATCGTTGACTTTTGACTTTCTCTGAACTGAAATGTCTCGAAATTTTTATTTGAGATGGTATATATATATAATACTCTGTTAGCAGACCTAAATTTTTTTGTTCCAATTTTTATGATTAAAAACCTCATACTTAACTTATATCAATTCAATAACATCATACACTATATCCTATATGTTAATCTACTAAATTAGTTCACTTAAACTACTTGTAACTTATTGACTACTTGTAAATGTTATTAGTTTTTTAAAACAATGTAATTTCAAACATTAGTTGAAGACGTGAAGTAACATCTATAAACTATACCCTAAACCTTATATCCAAATTCTTATACTCTAAATCCCAATGCCTAATTCTCAAACTAATATTGTTAACCACTTAAATCTTTCAATTAATATTTGAAGTGTAATACTATATGATTAATGCTTTTAATAATATTTAAAGTGGTTCTTCTACTTATAATGCTTTTGATTGTATTTGGGACTTTGATAGTATGTTAGTGTAATTTGTTTGTGCTTTTAAGATATGATTAATGGGATATTTTGATATTTAAGTTGAGTTTTAGTGAAGAAAAACTACAATCTCTGACCTATCCTAGAACTATTTTTGCATCCTGAAATCTCCAAATCTCCATCCTGAACTGACCCGAAATTTCGGGATAAAGCGGGACAGAAATTTTAGTTCTCTGGACGAGATCGGATCTACCAAAACAAAATCTCTGAAATTCGAGACGAGACGGGAAATTTTCAAATCTCTGTCCCGAACTGAACCGTGGGTGCCCTACTTGTGGCTACATTTTAAATTCAATTAAAAAATCTAAATTTTCATTGTATTAGCATAGTTTTCTATAATTTATTAGGAATTTTTTTTATAAGTATTAGGAGAATTTTTTAAATCTTACTTAAATAGAATAAAAGAAAACCTTCGCTCATACTCTACCAATGTTATAAATTAACTGGTTTTATTCTAGAAATTATTCTATTTTCCTCGTGTAAGAAACCAAATTAATAATTTTGTCTAATGCAACCGCTACCTAATTCAAAGAAAAAACAAAGAACAAGATAAAATGAACGCAAGGTCCTTTAAATGCCCACCTACGAAAATCTAACATGAATATGAGAAGAATACTTTCGAGTCTCCTACCTCTGCTCCGACATTTATTCGTTTACATTCTCCATTATAAATACAACGTTACAACTCTTTAAAAAAAAAAAAAAAAAGATCAAACAGAAGATGCACAAAAGTACTTCAGCTGCATCACTGGGTCCTGGCGGCCTAGACCTCACCCAAGCTTTCTTCAAGCCCATCCAACACACTGCTCCTCCTTCCCCCACCAGGAAAAACACCAAGATCTCCGTCATTGGTGCGGGAAATGTCGGCATGGCCATTGCCCAAACCATCCTTACCCAAGACCTTGTCGACGAGCTTGCCCTTGTGGATGCTCAACCCGATAAGCTTCGTGGCGAGATGCTCGACCTCCAACACGCTGCCGCGTTCCTTCCCCGCACCAAGATCATTGCCTCCACTGACTACTCTGTCACTGTTGGGTCGGATCTCTGTATTGTCACTGCTGGGGTCCGACAGAGTGTTGGCGAGTCAAGGTTGAACTTGTTGCAGAGGAATGTGGCTCTATATCATAAGATTATTCCTCCGCTTGTTAGACACTCTCCTGACACCATCTTGCTCATTGTGTCCAACCCTGTTGATATCTTGACTTACATGGCTTGGCGGCTATCTGGGTTGCCCTCCAATCGAGTTATTGGTTCGGGTACCAACCTTGACAGCTCTAGGTTTCGGTTATTGATTGCTAATCATCTTGACGTCAATGCACAAGACGTACAGGTAAATAAATGGTCGACAAAATATTCAAATAATTGACAATGTTTTTAATGAATTAATTATTTTTGGTAGGCCTACATTGTCGGAGAACACGGTGACAGCTCGGTGGCGCTGTGGTCAAGCATAAGTGTGGGAGGATTTCCGATGCTGAGCTTCTTGAAGAACCAGCGAATCGCATACAAGAAGGATACACTAGAAAACATTCACAAAGAAGTTGTAAACAGTGCATATGAAGTGATCAGTCTCAAAGGCTACACATCATGGGCAATTGGGTACTCGGCGGCAAACTTGGCTCGATCAATACTTCGGGACCAGAGGAAAATTCACCCTGTTTCAGTGCTTGTCACAGGGTTCTATGGCATTGGCGATGTGGAAGTTTTCCTGAGCTTGCCAGCTCAACTAGGTAGAGGTGGTGTTTTGGGAGTCACCAATGTGTATTTGACTGAGGATGAGGCTAAACGGCTCAGGGACTCTGCTAAGACCTTGCTAGAAGTTCAGAGCCAATTGGGGATTTGATTGAATGAAAATTTCTTGCAATGCTGACATATTTTGTTAGTGTGGGCTTACTATACCAGGTGATACTGTCTGACTAAGTTTTTGTTCAATTTGTTGTTGTGGTGGTTGCATTGGCACGTGAAAACGAAATTCCTTAATTAGATTTGATGTCAATATTTTATATTTTCAGTTTTCGATTTTTCCAGTTTAGTCGATCAAACCAATCCGATCAAATTAATGGGCACCCCTAGAAGGATATGACATAAACACTAAATAAACATAATATATTCAGAAGAGAATAAGAGTCATGCATCTAGTATTATCCTATATTAATGATACTTAAAAAAAGATATATTTGATCTTCATTTCCCAAGAATCTACAAATAAAGCTTACATTAACCTTCAAAGATATGTTGCAACTCTCAATGAGTACTGAAGCAGTGCAAAGATTTTAACTTGAGCATTGCATTCTAAATTGAGTATTGGAGTGATTTCGAGTGCGAATATTAAGAATGAAATTGTCTCATATTATCTAAGTATGCATAATCTCTTTAATTTATATTCAAGTGACAATCCTCCTTAAAAGATAAGTTAGACCCAATTAAGAGTGAAAATACTGGTCTCTCTCTACCTTCTACTATTTTGTAGGATTTGCCACACACTTTACTTCAAGACTTTGGAAATTGTAGTTAAATCGAGGGCAAAAAATGCACCTTAGTAAATATTGTCTTGAGTTAAATATTGTTTTTGAGTTTCGCCCAAGAAATGCCTCCAACTTATTATTGTTGAAAGACCTGGAAAAGCCAAACTCGATCAATATGTACACATGATGCCATCTTATTCTTTTGAAACTTTTTTCATTTTTCTCCAATACTACAAATCTTTTTTTTTTTTTTTTTGACTATTCATTGCCAGGATCGAAAACATTTCAACTAAAAGAAAATTTACACAATTTTTTTTTAAAAAAGAGGACAATACTCCCAAATTTTATTAACTGCCCTCATAAAATACCGTGGTTACAAAAATATGGCTAGAGCTACGGCAATACATAATTAAACGACCTAACACAATTCTAAAATTTAGACTACCAAGGCAAACTAGACTACCACAAGGCAGCCAGGAGAGAAAAAAACAAAGTAAATTACAAAGAAACGTACCTGAGGTAGGATTTTCCCATTGCGTCGTCCTCCACCATTTACCGCACCGCGGGCGGTAGAAAATTTGCACCATAAATATTGTGAATTCCTAGACGTCCACATTCTTTCATTTATTTTCGTTTCGAAGCACACAATTTTTTGATACAAAAAACCTGCAAATGTCCACAACTTTCTTCTTTTCATCAGATTCACGCTTATACATACTATAGCCCTCAGCGGCAAACTAGTTTTATTTTCACCACTAAAGGACTGTTTCGCCCCTAAAGATACAGTTTCTTGTATTTTCCCGATATAAAATAGGGTGCAATTAAGACTAGGTTGATCAATTAGACTTCAAGAGTATCTACTTGGAAATTAAAATTTGAATTCTATTATTGTCTTGTTCAACAGATAATCTATAAATTTTTATATAATAAATATTGTATCTGAGATTTATATGGCGTCATCAAATTTTCTATGAAAAAATTTGTACATATAAGACCATTTACAAGCCAAACTCTATATATGAAAATTCAGAAAGAAATTGAGTATCACTCATAGCATAAACACGGGACATATAACTGCCTCTCCTGATATTCTTGAAATAATAATAACGTTTTCATTTTTTTTATAAGTCACTTTCACCGCTGAGGATAGAATTGAGTTTTGAACCTTTTGAATTCAACAGAATCAACGACATCTTAGCGTTAAACTCGATTCTAATATTAATTGATAAGTTTTTTGCAAGCCTCAAATATGTTTTTCAAAATTAATATGAAAACTATTGCATTCATATTTATTTGTAAGTCTCATATATGTTTTCAAAATTGCAAGCTAACAGAATATAGAATATGTCGGTTGCTGATGTTTACGAATCCATGCTGTGTGAACCAGAGGAATACTTTCCAGATCATTTGTACTTCATATTCCAAGAAATTCTATGACGAAAGGTGGAGAAAAAGACAGAAAACAGTAAAGGAAGCTCAAATGATGGCTCACAAATAAAACATGGAAATATTGAGTACTGTTCTAATGACAGTGGATGAAATCTGCATCACCTCATCTATATTGTTTGATGCTGTTTTATGTTCATTTAAATCTTTTCTCCTTTGAACTATTAAAATCATATGCTATGCATTAGACAGATATCATGCATTATGACGCATGTTAAACATAAAAGATATAAACATCTATTCAAGTGATTCTAATCTAAATGAGTTTTAACATACTGAACAGATAATAGTCATCAGTCCAGCGGAATTATTTACTAACATATTCTTTTTGATATTTACGGCTTACATTATTTACTAACATTACCTTTTCAATGTTAAAGCAAGATCATTATTTAATAAACATATTTAGATATGTTTTTTTTTAAATAAAAGGAAGACAATTTTATAAAGACAATCCTGATCATTAAGTGGGTCACACATTTAGTTTTTTTCTTATAACTAGATGGTTATAGAAGTTCTTACAACATTCTTTATCAAAATACAATATTTATTTACTAAAACTTATAATTTATGATTAATAATTAATTGATAATTTCTATTTATATATTAAATTTTTTTACAATTTTAATAAGAAAAATTGCACATTAATAAAAAAATATTACATTTTAATAAAAAAATATTACATTTTAATAAAAAAATATAAAAATTTATATAACCATCTAATTACAAAAAAAAATATTATCTAATATTAATGACCTACAAATTTATTAGCTAACAACATTTTTATTAATTAACGTGTGAAAAATTTTCAACCATGAGAATCGTTTCTGTTTAGACGACGACTATTGTTTTGTTTTTTGCTAGTAGACGAGGACTATGTCGCTCGAACTATTGGATTTCACATTTATCAATTTTTGAGTAAGGTTTTGGTTGGAATTTATGGAGTTGAAAAGGAGCAAAGTGGCCCATAGATTTGATAAAGCCTACCCTTCGGTGAAAGAATAAGTACGAAAACAATTTTCGTGGAGTGCGTATCAAGCAGTTCGCCACGACTTTTCGGGACCTTTTAATATTTGATGAAAAGATCTGTTTGCACGCTGTTTTGACAGCACGATATTTTGTACATATAATGTATAATATATTTTGTAGGTTATAATAGTAAAGATGTAAAAATTTTATATATTCTAGTCGTAAGTAAAATTTTAAAATTCCCTTAAATTTATATTTTGACAGGTAAATTCCAAATACATATGAGCCAATTCCATCTAGTAGTTATCCAACAATAATATTTTTACTTTTAATTACTATGTTGATGTTATTGTTAAGTAGTACAAAACTTTAATTTTTTCGATAATTTAAAATTTTAATTTAATTATATGATTTCTATTTTGCTTACAATATGTCTAACAAATGAAAAAATAAATGCTCAATTCTGAAAATGCTCATTACTGTTTGTTATTTTTGTTTTTACTAGATTTAATGTATAATTAATAAATTTATTAAATTGAATAGATTGAAAAGTATGTTGACAAATAATGCACAATAATAAAAAAAAGAAAAGTAAAATGTTTATTGAAAGTCACAATATATTAGTATGCAAAATGCAGAATTAATGTGAAAAACAAATATTCTCTTTGAAATCTTTACTAGGTTATTAGTTAAAAATATACAAATTAAGTTATTAAAAATATATAAATTTAAAAAAAAATTGTTGAGGAACCTGCTGGGATGTTCTAAAAATAAAAAAATAATATTTTCTGATGAATATTTATAACTTAACTTTTAAACGAAAATCAACTGCTCCCTAATTCAAAGAAACAGACAAAGAAAATCAATGCCTTTTGGCTTGTGCTTCTAGATTCTAGCTTCTAGGTCTCTCAAATGCCCAGCAGTAGCATTAATAAGAGGAAAATCTTAATTCTAACGTAATTACGACAAGAATATTTCCATAACTTTGACCATTAATCAAAGACCTCGATCATCTCCCACCTTTGTTCCGACATTTCTTCACTCACATTCTCTCCATTAGATAGATTGCAACGGGATTAGGAACAAGTAGATTGAGATACATTAATGTGTCTCGGTCTGTTAATTCATCCTCTTGCGAAAAGACGGATTAGTTGACAGACGCAGAGTCAGTGAGCTCTACGCCTAACATTTTTTACTTTTTTTAAAAAAATTAAAATCTGACCGTTGGATCTGATTGATCCAACGGTCAGATTTACTCCAACGGTAATATTACCGTTGGAGTACCGGTGAGGGCCGAAAAATTATCATTTTAGTCTCTAAGCTAGTTTTACCTATTTTCCTATACATACTCCCTAAACATATTTTTTTCTATTATTTCTTCACTTCAAACATCTATTTCTCTCCCCAAACTGTCTCAACTCTTAAAATTTCTGTCTATACTCTCAAATTACTCATACTCAAATTTTTTTTCTCAAAATTATAGATTCCAACAATGAAAATATTCAATCCTCTTCACAAAATAACCCATCAAATTTTTCCAACTACCGATATTCTGAAAATAATCTATTAAAATTTTCCTCTTTCACAAACTATCAATTCAATCCCACCGCTTTATTTTTCTCATTTCCATATCAACTCGCACTTTTCAATTTTGGTAATTTTTAAAATTTTACATCTAATCCTCTTTCATAAAATAATCAATTTTCACAAAATAATCCTTACATCCTCGTGTTGGATAGGTGCTCGATTACGGGTTCCCAAGCGGATTCTCCTACTTCTGAAATGAACCCCCGAGCCCACTATTGGTCTAAGCAATCTTGGCTCCGACGTCGGTGCCAAGTATAAAAAGTGGATCCTTCCACACGACGTCAAGTTGGCTAAGTGTTGGATCGCTATTTCCGAAGACCCCATAATGTCCAACGACCAAAACACCAACTCTTTTTAGAAGCGGGTGGCTGCATGCTTCAACCACGGGATGGAGGCAATCAATCAACGTTATGGGAAGACCGTTAAAAATAGGTGGCACACACTCAACAAAATTGTCACCTTATTTAACGGCATATACAACAACGTTGCTTCGACTTATCATAGCGGTTGGAGCGACGACATGATTATGGAGCGAACACGCGCTGTCTACTTGGTTGAGACAAAAACCCATTTCCTCCACGATGACGTTTGAAAAATTTTACGTGATCATCCGAAATGGAGGGAGCATTGCCCATGGACTCCGATGCTGGTCCAAAAAGAACCAAGGTGAACGCCCAATGGGCCTACACTAGCTCCGGCTCCTTTGATCTCAACGTCTCCAATCTTAGCGTCGAAGGAGAGTCAACCCAAGAGGTTCGCCTAATGGGCTGAGATAGAGCCAAAGGGGAAGAGCCATGAACCAAGTAAAAGACGAAACGCAACGTGCATGGGAAAGAAAAGTCGACATCAAGCGATGTCTTCGAAGTTGCATCCATTTTGGACGACATGTTGTTCAAGGAAGAATTAAATCGCAAAGTTTTCCAAACGGCGGAAACTAATAGAAAGAAAGAAAAAGAACAACGGCTCGAGATTGAACGAAAAAAATGGAGTATCTCAAATATCAACAGTTTAAGAAAGACATAGCGATGCTCGACAAAGATACGTCGAACATGACTCCCGCGACACGACGTTTGCATGAATACGCTTGAAAAAATTTGTGAAAAATATGAGTTGTAGTATTTTTAATTTAATGTAATATTTAATATTTTATTTATAATATTTTAATTTTAATATATTTTTTATTTTAATGTAATTTTTAAATTTTATGAATTATTTTTATTTTAATATAATATTTTTATTTTATTAAATTATTTTTATTTGAATAAATTTTGGATAAAAAATATTAAATAAATTAGTAAATTAAAATTAAAATTACAATAAAATTATATTTAATAAAAAATTAAATAAATATTCTACTAAATTTTTAAAATAATATTTGACTTACAAATAAAAAAATTAAAAAATTAAAAATTTTAATAAAATAATAATAAAAATAATGAAAGGTCGCGATCGACTTCAGCGCCCTATAAATACAACTTTACCACTCTTCACTCTCCACATCAACCGATAAAATCCAACCAATCCTCTTCAGAACCCCAAACAAATCGGCGAGAAGATGCACAAAAGTACTTCAGCTTCCTCGCTTGGTCCCGGCGGCCTAGACCTCACCCAAGTCTTCTTTAAGCCCATCCAAAACACTGCTCCTCCTTCTCCCACCAAGAAAAACACAAAGATCTCCGTCATCGGCGCCGGCAACGTCGGCATGGCCATTGCCCAAACCATCCTCACCCAAGACCTCGCCGATGAGCTCGCCCTTGTCGACGCCAAACCCGACAAGCTCCGCGGTGAGATGCTTGACCTCCAACACGCCGCCGCCTTCCTCCCCCGGACCAAGATCCTTGCTTCCACTGACTACTCCGTCACTGCCGGGTCGGATCTTTGTATTGTAACTGCTGGGGCAAGGCAGAACGTGGGTGAGTCGAGGTTGAACTTGTTGCAGAGGAACGTTGCTCTGTTTCAGAAAATTATTCCTCCACTTGTTAAACACTCTCCTCATACCATCTTGCTCATCGTGTCTAACCCTGTTGATATCTTGACTTACGTGGCATGGCGGCTCTCTGGGTTGCCCTCCAATCGGGTTATTGGGTCGGGTACCAACCTTGATAGCTCTAGGTTTCGGTTCTTGATTGCCGATCATCTTGACGTCAATGCACAAGACGTACAGGTAAACAAAATAGTAATTTTTTTCCCTTGTCATCGCAATGGTGAAAAAAGATTCTAATAATTGACATTTTTTTTAATGATTGAATCAATTTTGGTGCCGGTGTTAGGCCTACATTGTCGGAGAACACGGCGACAGCTCGGTGGCGCTGTGGTCAAGCATAAGTGTGGGAGGAGTTCCGATACTAAGCTTCTTGAAGAGCCAACAAATTGCATACGAGAAGGACACACTAGAGAACATTCGCAAGGAGGTGGTGAACAGTGCGTATGAAGTGATCAGTCTTAAAGGTTACACATCTTGGGCAATTGGGTACTCGGCGGCGAACTTGGCTCGGTCAATACTTCGTGACCAGAGGAAGATCCACCCTGTT
>CAODLS010521822.1:0-12970 GCA_948243855.1 Flueggea neowawraea
TCTTGCCGGGTTTTATCGTTTCGATGATAACATATTCTCGAGTTGCCCGAATCTGGAAAGGCTGAAACTTGTGTTCAAGTCATTGGCAAAGATTGAAGATTGTTATATTTGTGCTCTTAATTTGAAAACTCTGGAGATTTCTACATATAAAAAATTTCGTCAGTGGAAATTTGACGAAATTTTTTGGATCAACTAGGTTCTCCATTTTCACTCCAAAACTTGAGTATTTCAAGTTTGTTGGTGGAGGACCTTTTTTGTGCTGCAGGACAGAACTTCCTTGTATAAATCATGTGGATATTGATGCCGATCCGTCGTTTATAACCATCACGGAAGAAACCAAGATGCATTTTGGTCTTTGTTTGATCAGAATGCTTGACGAGTTCAACAAAGCGAAATCTATCACATTATCTTTGAAGACCCTTCAGGTGAGTACTATGATAAGAATTTCAGAGTGTCTCAGTAAATGTTTTTGGTTATTCTCTGTTCTGATTACTTATGTAATACATAGCCAATTGAGTTTTCGTGAATTGTGTGTTTCGTGTTGGTTAAAGATTTGAATGCTAACATATGATAAACGGATAGATGCAGAGATAGATACTACAGATATATTCAATTTTCAAATTTACAGTAACTATGCTGGTGTTCTGATGGCGGGTTTTTCTTTAGCTAAATTGAGTAGAAGTAGATTGTTTTGATAGATTGAACAGTGAAACTAAAAAGTCGAGATAGTGACACCTCTTTATAAGGTATGAATTTATGTATTGGAGACAAAGTTTAGATGGCTATAAAATATGCTCTTTTCATTTAGATTTACATACCTAAAAAGGCCAATTTATGTATTCTCTTTCATTTGATCATAAAATAATTAAGCCTTGGTTACATTAATGTATTCTGATTATGCTTCTGATTCATGTGACTATTTTTCTTGCCCAAAGCTTATGTCTATGGTTCCTGACTATCTGGAACAACGTCCATCTTCATTTTCCAAATTGAAGCACCTGAAGTTGATAGCAACTGAGCAACAGGAAGTTGTGAAGCTACCTTCATGCATTTTGACTCACTTTTTGAACAGCTTCACTTCAATGGAAATCTGTATGGCAAGACATCTGCATCCTTGGATTCAAGTTGATATTAATTTCTTAGGTAGAATTAAAGTCTAACATATTTCAATTGATTTCCTATATTTTCATTTTTTTCCCTCCACATTGTTCAACTTGTAAAAATTCTGCTCTAAATTTCTACTGATGTTGTCTTGCAATTCCTTAGGCTTCGATCTCAAAGACAACAGTGCACAGGAAATTTGACTGCTAAAGCGAGAATGCAAATTTCTCTGATGTGTGCAGATATTTATTTTCGGATTTGGAAGAAGTAGTTTGCATTTCACCAAATTAACGAATCTAGAACTTATCTGTCATGTAATTTATAGTTTTTTCATTTTTTTTAGTATGGCTTTTGGCTTTTGGTGATCTCATTGTTGGTCGAAGAAAGTTACATACTTTGAATTTGACACTGTTTTGCAGCACATTTCATGCCATTTTCGCGACAAAAACTTGTTGCAATCATGGTTTTCTTAGGGATTTTGATAGTTTTAGTGATTGAATTTCAATAATAGTTTCAAAGAGTGATTTTTTTTGCATTAGCTTCTGTATCCTGATTTGACAGTCTCTATGGTAGGAGATGTATATTCTTATATGTCTTAACAATTTGAATGTTTGATTGGGATGTAAATCAACTCTACTCTTTGTTTGGTTGTTACCGGTAGTGTTAGGATTTAGGTGAGAAAACGTGATTGGATTCGGTTATGTGTATGCGGAAACCAATCAATAAAGTCAGAACTATAGGCACAAAAAATATCGACATAGAAATTTATGTAATAAAGTCAGAATTATAGTACAAAAGATATCGACATAGAAATTTACATGGTTCGACTTTAAAGTCTACGTCCACAAACAAAAGAGGAGCAATGGAGAAAACACTCAAACCCGAAACCACTTACACCCCGCCTCATCAAATTAATACCTCACACCACTCAAAATATACCTCAGCAAAATAATGTTCTCGGCAGAGAACTAAAAACAACCAATGGGAGGCTTTTACAAATGTGGTTTTCTTGATTTTGTGGCACACCGCAGTGATGGCAATGATGGTAAATTTATAGGCAAGGACCTCAACTCCCTACCAATCACATTTAACGCAATTAGCCTAAATTGCTGCCAATTTTGCTCCACTTTAGGTGCAACTTTGGCGTTGGTAGAAAAAGGGCTATTTTAGGCATAATAAGCTTAAATTGGTGAAAGGTTGAAAAGAATAGTGGATAATGGAAGTTGTTGTTCAGAAGGGGAGTTTCATATCCATTCTCTAAGTATGAAATTTCTGGATATTGAAAGCATTTGGGACAGTAGAGTTGTGTGTTCGTCGTCGGTTCCTAAAATCCCCCATTTCAACTATCGATGTTATTGTCCTATGCGTTGCTCTGTGTTCGTATGGGATTGAAAAATAGTTACGATAAGAGTAATAGTGGTAGTAAGAAACTTAGAAAGGTAACAAATAGTTTTGTATGGAATTTAGTATGAAACTAGTTACAGACCGGCATTATTTGAGGGTTTTTTTAATTTGTATTAAACATAATTTTTTTATGTATTATTAAAAAATCGTAAATAAAAACTTTAATTTTCATTAAACTATTTTTTCTAAGTTATTAAGCCATTCTTTGCTTGTTATATTTTAAGTAAGATCACATGTTTTTTCTTCTTTATTGCAAATAAAAAACTTTAATGTCTCGTTACCCTTGAAAAAACAATATACATTTGACCATGACAGAAAGCAGGATGACAAAGACACAATCTGACATAGGAAAGTGATTGTTTCTGTCTTTTATAAATTGTCATGGCAAAACAAATTGTAATATCCTGCCCGTTTTGACCTTGTCTCTATAGCATTCCATCCATATCCGATCCAATCTGTTAGTGTTCGGAGATGTTTATTAGTTATTGGTGGTGTTTGGGTGATTCAATGATGTTTGAGTAAGTATTTGGTTACTCGAGTAAGTGGGGAGTTACTCGAGTGAACGTAGGTGAATGTGTTGTTTTGAGCACTTTGGTTGTGAGTTTACTAGAGTAACTTTTTAAGTTACTCGAGTGAGTGGGGGCAGAATTTTCCCTGGAGCAAGACTTACTCGAGTAACATTTTGAGCTACTCAAGTAAGTGTTGAGACAACCTTGATACTTGGTAAAATGGTGAGTTTTGGTGTCTTGACCCATTAAATACCCCCGCCCGACTTCTCTTCGTCATTTACTCCTCCCAACCACCTCATTCACTCTGAAATTCGTCTCTCTCCCTCTTCCATTGTCTCCCCTTGATTCCTGTGGATTCCTTAAGGTAAGATCACTTTTCTTTACTTTTTTTCCTCCCATTTTCTTGTTGAATACATGGATTTGTTGGACATTCATAGGAGTGACCGGTTGAGCTAGGGTTCTCGGGTTTATGTTGATTTGGATGATTTTTGCTGGAATGAGAGCTATATCATGTTAGTATATCATGGATTGTGGAGGGAGGAACTTGGATTAAGCTTGGATTTGAAGGATTGTCACGATTGTAACCAACGTTTCATACATATGAGCATGCATTACATATAATGTGCATAGCTACGTATTCATTTGACATTGTATATATTATTGATACATGTTCTATATGATTTAGAATATTTTAGAGGGAGCTTATGAGAGTAATAAATGGTTTATTCGTAATGGAATCAGGGGTCAAAAGTGAAATTATTACGAGAGAGGACTAAATAGGTAGTTTTTTAAACATATTAGGACAGTTGTATAAATAATCCTAAGTGGATGATTATAAAATCTGCAAAATTATTAGTACTAGATGACAACAACATGCAAGGAACATGTGTCAAATGTGTGCAATATAGTTGAACCTAAGGTTGCCACCTAATTAGTTGTCATTTAAAGCTTAGGAAACCATGTTTAAGCCTCTAAGTCCCATTAGTTATGTTTTATGATCTCTGAATTGTGAGAAAGCAAGAGAGGAAAGGTAGAAAAAGGAAGGGAATAGTATTTCAGCTAGGCATTTTGATTTCTGGGTTCTTGCACCATCTGCATTTTAGGAGTGTGGTAAGTGATTCTCTTCATTTCTACATGTCTATTATGTATTATAACATGTATTAAAAGTTCTGATATTGATTGGAACTCGATTTGAACATATACACATATGAACTGATAGATGAGGCTGTTAGCATTTAGATTTTAGTCTGTTCTGGTGCTACTATTTTGAGACATTTAGAGGCAAAATTGTTTGAAGTATAAAACATAATTTTTTTTTATCTATGTTTCAATAATATGTTTGTAAAATTTCAGGGGCTAAGTATGTGTATAACGGTCAGTAGCTAAATTAGCGTAAATACAGTCTAATATGTGCGTAGAGTTCATTTGAGTGACGTAGGGTCTGATTTATGGTATACACATACCTTATATGTGTAGTGTATCTGGTTAAAATTTGAGAATGATTTGATTTCATTTGGTTGTTGACGGGAGAGGATAATGAGAACTGACCAGAATGCGTAAATAGGATTTGCACCACACTAGTTGCTACTGAATAATGTACGCATACTAGGGAGTTTAAAACTAATGGTAATGTATTGAATTATTCAACATATATGTATAGGTGCATATAGGAAGTGTCCAAATCAAAACATACATCATTGAGCATTGCATTCATATGGCCGCACATATGTATTCTATATTGAAAGAAACTGTGTGATTATGGGTATTCGGTGAGTAGCATTTCAGATATATTCCAGATGCAAGCTGGGAGTCTAGAACGTGTATTTGTATTGTGAGTGAACCCTTATGTGTTATTTGTGCTATATCGTATATTGTCTGTTATATTGTGGATGTTACTTGCTGATATGAGATTTGCGATATTATTGCTATGTGTTATTGTCATGAACTGAATATATGAGGTTGATGAAATATTATATGATATGTTGAAGTATTGATGTTTATGAGTTGAACTCTTTTATGAGCTATCGGAAAATCATGTTACACTATATTGTTTACGAGTGCTGCATCTGAATTCATATGACATAAATGAAATGATATGGCCAATTTTTTCAGGTATATGCAATTATATTGAAAATATCGGTTATATGAGAAAGTATATGGAACTAAGTGCTATGTGCAGCTAAAACTCGTAGGAGCCACATCTAGATTCCATTCTACGATATTGGGCTGGCCAGCGATTTATTTGATTTAGTTGATCAGACCTTTGGATCAATCCTATTGGTATTGGAAGATCCTTGAGATCTATTATGTTGGAAAACCCAGGGCTCTACTTGACATATTGGGCCATTACCAAATAAATGGAGCATCATTACATTCTTATTGATATCTTGAACGTATATGTTTTACTTGTGTTATATTGAGTTGTTTGTATATATATAGTACTTGATTATTTATTGTTTGTTATTTTTTGGATTCCTCATTGAGTTGCGACTCATATAAAGCACAATATTTTTTCCAGGTATCGAAAAGTAGGCCTTAGCCAGTTTTCAGAGTTGTAGATGCATGTACACGACAGAGGTTGGAATGCCGCAAACACTCTCTCTCTCTCCATCACAAATGTGCATATAGGATGTTGAGGATGAGATCTCAATGGCTCATCATATTTTGTGTTTAGTTGATAGAATTATCTTGTTTTATATGTTGTGTAACTATAATATTATTAATGTAATAATATCGGCATATTGAACTTGTTGCTATTTCTTTGGTATTATATTGGTTATAATGATATGCATTTTAGAGTTATGTGAATATATGCTATAAGGGTATGGGTGTTATAACGTGGTGATCGATAATGATTTTGAGTTTGTTTGTTGAAATGGATGTTAGATTCGTGTTCAGAAGGTTAATTGGAGACAATGTGGGTGATTGGTAACGATTTTGATTGGTTAAATCAGAGCTAGACAGATTTTGAAAATTCTGGGAAGGTGGCTTACTCGAGTAAGTCGTGATTCTAGGGACCAAAGATGTAATCTTTTCATATTTTGGAAATTTCTGAGAGTTAGGGGTCTAATTCTAGGATTTTGACTATTTGGAAGACCGTTTGATGATTTGAGAATACTTTGAGGACAATTTTATAATTTGCCAAACCTCAGGGACTAAAACATAAATTTACATAGGTCGAGGGACCTAACTGTAATTTTAATTAAATTCCAAAAATTTGGGCCGAGAGTTTTAGATTCTCACCTGAAATAGATTTTTAGTGGCTTCTAGGGTAAGCATTGCCTTTGCATATCATGCATTCGGTATTGCTACAGTACCTCATTTTGATATATGTTCTGTCTGTAATATTTTCAGCTTTCTGTTCCTGCCAGCACGATTAGCCACCTAGTGGGGCTTGACTAGAGTGTCAGCTTTGGACACCAGATGTGTCTTCAAATCTGTATAGTTTTTGTTGTGTATGAATATGACTTGTAATCTAACTAGTAATTATTTCACTAATTAATAATCAGACTTATGTGATTATTAATAACCAGCGCTCTGTTCTGATATCTACTATATAAAGGTATAGAATTTTTTTCTGTAGCAAGGATAAAATTATGATCAACATGCTTGTTTGTTAATATTATTCAGTATCTAATATGTTGATATGAGACACTTAGGTATGAGATACGTAGCCTTTGGTATACCAATGCTCTAACAAGGCCCTAGTTACCGGGGTAAATGGGTAACCATGTACCTGGCTGGATACATGCTCTTTGATGTCTGGTGACAGAGTCCACACTATTATTTTATCTGTTCTGATCCCATAATTTGACTCATATATATATATATAGAGCAAACGAAGCATGTCCAAAAGTAAACCAACCCCTCAGACTGCTACGAAAAACACCATCGGATTTTAAAGTAGCACGATCTAATTCAAAAATTTCACCCAATTGAGCGCGTCTAGCATATTTTTTCACAGTAGCTGGGTCGCTATAACTAACCCCATTTACTTCGCCACCATAGAACTCAACAGTTACACCTACTTGTTCGACACTATACTTCGATTCTGCCCTTCGAAAAGGAACATCGGCTTTAACAATTCCGTCTCCATCTACCAAAACAGCAGGAAAGGTTTCAAAAAATGTAGGCATACGACGTACAAAAAGTTTGCGTCCTTCTTTATCTCTAAAGATAGGATGTCCTAACCACCCAACAACTATTCCATCCCCGTTGTCCATTGAGCCTGCCCTGAACAATCCGCCTTTTGCCGGATTATTGCCGATGTAATCATAAAAGGCTAATTTTTCAGGAATTTTAGACCAAGCTTCGGATAAACTTTGATTTTTGGCTAGCCCAGTACCAACTCTTCTGTATATTTCTTGCTGGAAATATCCTTGATCCCATTGATAACGAGTGGGACCAAATAATTCAATCGGGGTAGTTGCTGAACCATACCACATAGTTCCAGCAACAACAAAAGCTGCAAAAAAGACAGCAACAATACTACTGGAAAGTACGGTTTCAATATTTCCCATACGTAATCCTTTGTATAGACATTGAGGTGGACGAACACTAAGATGGAATAGACCCGCTAATATGCCCAAGGTTCCTGCTTCAATATGATGAGAGGTTATTCCCCCCGGAACAAAAGGATCAAAACCTTCCACACCCCATGCCTGATTTACAGCTTGTATCTTTCCGGTTAGTCCATAAGGATCGGACACCCATATTCCAGAACCATACAATCCGGTTACATGAAAAGCGCCAAACCCAAAACAAGCCACCCCTGAAAGAAATAAATGAATTCCAAAGATCTTGGGCAAATCCAAAGAGGGTTTTCCTGTACGTTCATATATATATATATATAATACTGTTTGTTTGCATGTTATCTGTTTTAGGTTCAAACATTTTGGAAAATGTTTTTTTTAAAGCTACTATATATGTATCGTGTATACTATATTATTCTGTGTATATACGTGTGTGGTATTTTAAAACTGTTTTCAAACAGTTTTTGTGAGGCCTGGAGCTGCTCTGAAGTGTCGTTTTCTCATTGGGTTCTGACCCCCTTTTCTTTTCTTGTCTATTTCCTTTACTTACCTTTCAGTTGTATTTTGACACTTAGCAACTGTCCGACACCTCGAGTTCCAGTGAGGCATCCTTGCCAGAAGTGAGTCCCCCCTAATTTGGGCTCTACCTTTGTTTTTGTTATTAGAGTTCCATACCGAGTTGCTGTTGGGTTACTAGGCTAGCATTTTGTATTTTGGATACGCATTTTACTTATAATGGTTCTTTATTTATTTCGATACTACTATGTCATACTTATATTGCTTTCTTATATATAAATGTTTTATATTCATTAAATTTTTTGAATAAGTTGGGTAGAATGTCTATCTCTTAGGCTTGTGCAAGATGGGTCGGGCCTTCGGTTCAGTTCATCTGGTAAGCCGGTCATAGTCTGGAAATGGGTCATGACAAAGGTGGTATCAAAGCATTTTAGTTCGGTTCATCTGGTAAGCCGATCATGGTTTGGAAATGAGTCGTGATAAAGGTGGTATCAAAGTATTAGGTTTCATATTGTCTGGATCAGTGTGGAGCATATGTATCTTTCATTGAGTCGGTCCAATTTGCTGGTGTATACCGTTATGATATCTGTCTCGGTACTATGGTAGCCATTTTGCATTCTAACATCTGCACGTATGTTCTGTCTGTCTGTTCTCTGTAGCGATAGATCGTCGTGGTTGTGACAGACCTAGACGAGTGCCTGTCGAGGTCGTCGCTCAGTTTGCAGTGGATCCACATGATTCATATAACGCGCTAGTGGTTGTAGCACCAGTACCTCAACAGAAGCTTCAGCTTCAGCAGCTTCTCACAGCTCAGCTAGAACTGATTCAGCGTACGACCCAGGCACTCGACCGCATGAAGATGGCTCAGCTAGGTCAGGTGGATGGAGATTAGTTAGTTCCATCAGCAAGAGCAACACTATATCCACTTGTCGTACCACCTGTAGTAGTTGGCCCACTGGTTGCACCTGTTGCACCATTGGTCAGGGAGGATGATATGTTGGATAGATTTATGAAGCTCAAGCCATCCAGATTATCAAGTGTGATGGGAGAGGATCCCTATGACTTCTTCCTTGAGGTGGAGCATTGCTTTGATGCTCAGGGCATCACGGATGATGCCAACAGGGTCAGACTCACCGCATTCCTTTTGATCGATCAGGCAGCTAGGTGGTAGAGGAGTCTTAAGGCTTGATAAGATTTCAGTTGGGCCAGATTCAAGAATAAGCTCATTGCATCTATTCTTCCTCAAAGTATCCAAGATAAGAAGGTGGATGAGTTCAACAATTTTTTCAGGGGACGAATGACAAATTATGAGGAGAAGTTTAATGATTTGAGTAGGTATGCACCTCCTTGGAGTTAGGGAGAGGTAGCTTTGGCTAGGAAGTTTCTAGATGAGTTACGTCCCATAATTAGCAGAGTGGTGGCGACTCTTGGGTTGGCTACTGTAAGGTAGATTGTAGAGGCTGCCGGAGGTATGAAGTATAAGGACAAGAGACACCCAATGGAGTCAAAGAAGTCGAAGAATAAGGGTATTTCTAGAGGCTAGTAGGGCTGAGGTTAGGGAACCTAGTCAAAGCAGAGGTGCTGACATTCTTTTAATGGGTCAAAGCCCAGTCAGAGCATTTAGAATCACAGTGTGGCACAACCAGCTATACAGAGTGGCGGACAGAGCTCTAAAAGATTGATTCCGCCTTGTACTATTTGTAGCAGAAGACATACTAGGGTATGCAACATGGTGACTGACAACTAATTCTATTATAGACAGACGTGACATAAGATAGCAGAGTGTCCTATGAAGCTGGGTACAGGGACAAAGGTTGGACAGTCATGAATAGAAGGTTTAGATGCAGTTAGTACCGGTGCTGATATGGGAGCCGGTAGGGGTTCTAGGAGCGATAGTCAGAGTGGCTAGAGCAGTGGTCGTGGTTAGTCAGCTCAAAGTAGTGCTGCTACAAGATAACATGCTCAGGTATATCATCTTACTCGTCAGGAGGCACAAACCTCCAATGCTGCAGTTACTGGTATGCTCTCAGTCTCTGGTTAGCATATGTTTTATTTGACACTGGTGCATCACATTCATCATTACTCCATATTTTGTTGAGCGTGCTAGGTTAGTGTTGCATCAGTTGGAAAATTTTTTAGAGGTTTCATCATCTTTGGGTAGTAAGATGTTAACTGATTCTGGGGTTTATGGTTACATGATTGCCATTGATGAGCATGATTTGGTAGCCGACCTCATCTTATTAGATGTGGGAGAGTTTCACGTCATTTTGGGTATGGTTTGGCTTTCTGATTGGCATGCTACATTAGATTGCTTTCCCAAGAGAGTATGTTTTTGACCATTTGTTTAGACTAAATTCTGCTATCAGGGTGAGAGATAAGATGATTCGTCGTGGATGCAAGGCATATTGTGCTTTTGTTTGACCAAGTTCGAAGGATCGGAGTTGAGGGTTGAAGATGTACCATTGGTTTAGGAGTTCCCATACGTATTTTTATAGGAGTTACCAAGACTTCCTCCTGAGCGGGAGATTGAATTTGCTATAGAGGTACAACCTGGTACCGATTCGATATCGATTTCACCATATCGGATGGCGTCAGTGGAGCTAAAGGAGTTAGAGACTCAGTTGAGAGATTTACTAGACATTTGTTCCACCTAGCATTTCACCTTGGGGCGCTCCAGTGTTGTTTGTAAAGAAGAAGGATGGAAGCATTCGTATGTGCATCGACTACCGACAACTTAACAAGGTAATGGTGAAGAACCGATATCCATTTTCGCGGATAGATGATCTGTTTGACTAGTTGCAGGTGCGTAATTGTTTTCTAAGATTGACTTGAGGCAGGTATATCATCAGTTGAGGATTAGAGGAGAGGATATTTTGAAGACCGCGTTCCGAACTAGATATGGTCACTACGAATTCCTAGTGATACTGTTTGGTTTGACCAATGCGTAACAACACTTATGGATTTGATGAATAGAGTGTTCAGACCGTATTTGAATCGGTTTGTCATTATTTTCATCAACGACGTTTTGATCTACTCGGGAGTAGGGAGGAGCATGAGGACCAGTTGATCAAAATTATGGTGAACACTGATGAGAGCTAGAAGTTTATGTTCGAGAATCATGGTGTGGTTCAAATTGAGCAAGGAGTTAAAAATATCTATCAAAATGACTTTATTGTGAGATGGAAGATGGTTCACACAGCCTTCAACAATGTGTTGCAACCAAAATCGCACACACAGTCACCTTTCATCGTGCAAGATGAAATCTCAATGTATCTATTGATGAAGGGTGAAACGGTGAACTTTTCTTGGGTTATGATTGACTGGATACTTGAGAAGGTGAAGAATTTCAATCTTCCAACCTTTTCTTTGAAGGGAAGGCAAAGGGAAGATAGTAGGCCTTATGGGAGTCATTTGACCAAGATCTTCAAGTACTTCAAGTTCAAACTAAATGGATTTGAATCGAAGCAAGTGATTGAATCAAAGAAAATTCGAATTGATTCATTGAGGACTATGAGGCTTTATGAGATAGTTGAGCGGGGCTTTGTTTTCTATCTCTACTTGAGAGATGATGATGTTATGGTGAACCCCAAGGATGAAGCGATGAAGCCGAGTCCTGAAGATCGTGTGACAATCCGAAGGGCAAAGGATGACAAGAGGAAATCTCTTAAGAGGAGAAAGGAACCAGAAGTTGGAGCGAGTTCCCATCCCGAAAAGCCAGTGGATGCTAGCTAAAGTGAGGTTACTAGCTTGAGGAGAGAGCTTCGAGAATTAAAGGCCAATTTTGAAGCATTTCAAGAAGAAACTCTAGGAAAATTTGAGACAATGATCAGTATACTTCAAACTAACAACGAGCTATTGATTAGTTTGAATTGAAGGACTCGAGAGAAAACTTAGCAAGAAAAATAAGATGAGATGACTATGGATCAAGGTCGAGCCATTCTTCAAAAATTTCGAGAGTTCATGGAACAAGAAACTTCAGTTGAGGAGTATACTTCTGAGTCAAGTGATAAAGGCACTCTTGGAGTTGAGTTTGTTCCATCCAAGGGGATTCAAATTGAGGAAATTGTGGACAAGGAACCTGCAGTTGAGTATGGCCTACACCCCCTACCACTGTGGTCTTGAATGACTCCGAGGATGAAAAGAAAAGTCAAGATGAAATTGATTGCACTTACCAAGATCGTTGGATCATCGATCCTAAGAATCCATTTCCATGATTTCTAGGCTAATGATCCACATTTTGTCATGCATTTCACTTGCATTGTATTTATTTTTGCTTTTCCTTATGAATATTCTGATATGTGACATTTCTTAATGATATATTTGATGTTTTTAGCCATTTTGTTTCTTACTTTGTGTTATTTTATTCTTTCCTTTTAATGTTGACAAAAAGGGGGAGAAATATGGCTAAGAGTTTGAATTAAATTGCTCAAATTTACATGACTTGAATTTATGTGAAAAATTATGCAAACCTTAACCAAAGTGACAAGGCATAAAATCATTGATCAAATTTGCATTTTCTATAGTGTGTTTAGGTTTAAAACGGGTGCATTGATTGAGGGGGAGTGCAAACTCTTTCCATGTTTTGTCATCATAAAAAAGGAGGAGAATGTTGACTCTCAGTTTTGATGATTTTAACAAAACATGTGAAAAAGTTAAGCAATGCACGTTGCAGCCAAAGTTAAGCCCGTTGCAGTATGATCAAAGCACGTTACAGCCAATGTTAAGCCCGTTGCAGTATGATCAAAGCACATTACAACCATTACAAGTCACATTGATCATACCAAAGGAATTATGGGTTTACCAGTTAAGGTATAAGTTGTGCAACATAAGATATAAGTCACGTTATTGAGTTGAACTAATGAGACAGTAAGTATCTAAAACATACAAGGCGCGTTGCATGAAGCTTAA
>CAODLS010521933.1:0-23516 GCA_948243855.1 Flueggea neowawraea
TGCATCCCTTTCGAAGAAAGAGATAACAATCGCTCTGATCAATCTCTTGAGATTTTAAAACCTGAGGATGTAAACTAATGATTTACATTACTTAACTTTTTACCTCATTCCTCATCCTCTTAAAGAATTCTCCCACTTGGATAGAGTGATCCTGAGGTTTTTAGTTCCTGAGTCTTAAATAAAGTGAAATTTTTTCCACTTTATCCCAGTTAAGAAATCTATCCATTAAGAATGTGATTTCTTATAACTCGTTACTACGCCAAATTCTCATTATCTCACGATGAAGTATCATTTTGATATAGCAAGATATCTAACACCTTATGCCTTTTAGTCTTTATAGACTAAGGTATTATGGACATTGGCAATACATTTATTGGTTTCAAGTGGTTTAGGTCATACGCTCGACCAATCCACATCTCATAAGATGTACAAGTAACAAATTTAGAGGGCATACGATTTTTGAATTTTGTAGCTTTTGCCATCATGATTCTCACCATATTGAGGAGAGTTTCATTTCTCCTCTCCGTTATGCATATTATTCGCGGAGTGTAGGAACAAACTACTTATGTTCACTTTCCTTTCATCACACAAAGTCTTGGTCTTGTCTTATAGACGTTCACGACTTTAGTTGATGCACAAAGTTTTATTTGATTATCATATTGACTAGCGAGAAGTAAGAACTAACTTGGATATTCTTACTTATGAGAAATCAAATAAATATGATTGCACATTCTACAATCATATACATAAAAGTGATGAAGAAGTAACCCTTAGCCTTGCCATCTGATTCTTTTGACGTCATACATCAAAAGTGGATTATCAGCAATGGAAATTCAGCTCGAAGTGCCTTTTGAAATGGTTTCTTCTCTAGTATTCCTTATTTTTTATGCCTTCAATTAGATAACTTAAAATTATACAATTGCCTAATACTCCAACTTCAGCTAATCGATGTACTCGATTTTATCGAAGTGGTTAAGTTGAATGTATCAACTTCACATAATCCCTCATGACCACGTGAAGTAGCAACAAATGGAAACCACGACTTTCAATAGTTAGGTCTTTTACCTTAACTAAGAAACAACTTTTAGTACCAAAGTAGCTCCCATTCAAACATGATCTAACAAATACCGTTATTGTTAAAACATGAATTGAAAGTAAACTTCAATAAGATTGCGACAGAATCCAATGCAAGAAAATGTTCGGGTTTTGCACAAGATTAGCTCGTACAAGCCAACACCTTTAACTCTTACTTTCGAGTTGTTCCTTACATGCTCAATTTGTTCCTTTGTTGAACTAGTTGGAGTCCAATGAGGTCACGCTAAAACTTCATTGTGAGACACGTGTCCCGACCTCCATTTTTTTCCAAATTTTTGGAGAAATTATTTTTAATTTTTTGGAATATTTTTCATAATTTTCTGAGTTTCAGAACATTTTTTTCCCAATTTGTTTGGTGTATAATTTTTTTTTAAAATTGATACCAATAAAGGAATCGGGTACTGGTTTAACTAATAAACAGTATAATAAATAGGTTCGAGTTATCTACCTTGATTCTGATGGAAGCACACCAACGAATAACTGCTGCAGGACCGTGTTATTATGTTGGTCTCACGAGCAAACCATGGTCGGATAATCGACGGGAGTGCTCGGCTCGTTCACAGTCTAGATGCCACGTGGATAGAGATCATCAACGGACGATTCATGGTGCGAGGAGATGGAGGAAGGAAGATGGAAGGAAAGATGAGGGAGGTGTCACAGAGAAAGAAGGAATACGCGGGTTACAGAGAGGGAAGGAGGAAACATTTTTCCTCCCTCTCTTTCTCTCTTTTTCTTTCTTTATTTTCTTCCTCTTTTCTTTCCTTCCCTCTTTCTCCACTTTTTTCTCCACCTCACTTCCTTTCTTTTCCTCCATCACATTCACCTATTTATAGGCAACCAAGTTGTCTTTATTGGGCTCATTATGGGTCTTATGGGCTCATGGGCCTAATGGACCCAACTCAATTAGGTTTACCAATTAGTCTCGATTCACAGTCCCGGTTAACACCTTGACCGACCGATTTGGTTCACCCATCATGGGCGAACCGCTTTTCCAACAAAAGCCCTAATGTATATAATAACTTGGTGATGAAGAACTATAAATAGTATATAAATTGCCATGTGAAAGCTGAAAGAGTCCAGGGGCTACGGACTGGGAACCATTTTCCACTTTTGATGCTTGAATTTATGGCAGTGCAGATAACGAGAATTCGTCTAAAATAAAAATTGCTTCTCACAGTGACATGTGATTTTTACGATATTGAATCTTCCTTATTCATAACTTGCGGGATTTGTTAACAATTAACATTAATAATCAGTCGTTTTGGTCTTCAACATATATAAACCACAATTAGAGTGATATTCTTTCGGAATATTAATGTGTGATGTTTACGGATCAATTTAGCCTAATTTAGTGGTCACCTTGTATATATGTTGCTTGATGTTTACTAAGCAATTACTAATATGTTATAGCTAGGATCATTGATTTTGGTCTTCAATATCCTAGCAAATTTGATTCTCAATTCATTGCAGGCTTATCATATGCATAATTTCAACTATAAAATGTGCGCTTACACCTTTCTTTTCCTCCTAAGTTCTTTGGGTTAACTCACAGTTAACAATAAATTAACAGTAAAAGATAAGCCACACACTAGTAATCTATCAATACTCGATTGATAAGCAAAAGTGTAACCTAAATTTGAATGACATACTAATTGAACGAACCAGGGGCAAAATTTTAAATGTCGCTGCCCAGGATCGAACTGGGGACCTTCAGTGTGTAAGACTGACGTGATAACCACTACACCACAGTAACTAAGAGTTCTTAAGCTTTTAATATATAATAAATATATCATTCAATTGCTCTTAATAAATTTGCTTTCATTTGCAAGTTTGGCCCATTCATTGGACCTGAGCCGATGTCACGGGCAAAATTAGGGTCCAGGACGAAGTGGCCGCCAAATCTTATGGGGCTTTAATGTTAAGTGACCCTTGTTTCAACAAACAGAAGTAGCATTAGTTTGGATCATTGTTAGCATGCATTTCATACATACTTGTATTATTTGTTTTGTGTTATTTTGTGTGTTTTATGTGTATTGTTTCTGTTGTTTAAGTTTTTTTGTTCATGATGATTTTTAGGTGATGCTATGGTATGAAAAGAGTGTGAATTGGAACTGTTTTGTCCAAAAAACAGGTTTAAGATGCTCTCATCATGGTTACAACGTAATGGTTATTTACTAGAAGATGCAGCAGAATCAAATATGACGTAGATTAATAGACTGAGACAACTGGATCAATGACGATTGAAGACTTTTCTAAAGTGGAAAGAGAGAGGACTACTTCAGTAGCCTTTCAGAGTTATTTTGAGAACAATTAAACATTAGGATTAAGAGAGAACATAAATATATACTTTTGAGATTAGAATTGAACTCTCTCTCTACTTTGGCTACTATTTTTTGCCAAACTTTAGACAGTCACAACAGAGAACAACAAACCCATTCCTTCTTGTGTTCTTCATTACATTATCAATTGCTAAATTCCCTTTCTAGTCAAGATTAGTTAAGGTTAACTTCTTTGGATTGTGAGGATATTGTGTTAGTTGCTCTTGATTTATTCATATATAAATTTGGCTCATTCTCTTCAATGTTTCAATATTATTTTGTTGGTTGATTTGATTTCGGCCGGTTGAATTGGTTAATGAAATAGTATTCTACCGGTTAGGTTGTAGATCCTTGATTATAATTTAACAATCAGTGGTACCTTAACTTAATTCAGGTGAAGAGCTCAATTATTGTTAAGTGAACTAAATAATCTAATTTAAATGAATTGTGACGTTCCAATTTCATTGATTAGGGTAAGGTCTCTATAGATCGTAATGCTACTGATAGATTAAATCCTGCAGAGCGTCCCGGAAGTTGCTTATTAGTAAGAGAAATAGTCTGCAGGGCATTCCAGGACTACCGAAACATACGTAGACATTAATTATTGAATGTGTCACATATAACTATAACTTACCTACGTGAATTATTGAGATTTATTTTTTGTTCCTGTGATCAATTTAAGAAATAATATCGAGATGAAACCTTGACTAGGCCTTCATATTATTGATCTTTGTTTAATTTAATTCTGCAATTATTTACCACTTTCTTTTACTTGCAATCTCATTTTATTTTTATTGCTCACAAATCATTCTTCAAAACTTTTTATTATTTATTGTTTTGTTTGGTATTTAGACTTAATTTTACTCGTCTTTGTAGATTTGGGTTTGCTCATTATTATATTCAAATTTATATTTCTAAGTAAGTATTTAATTTATTGGTCTCGAAACCCATCAATCATGTTGTAAGGATTTATAAAGGGGCTGTATCATCTGTCAAAATTTTGAGCAGAAATGTGAAATGAGAGAGTGGGATTTGAATTTGCGCTGTATTTCTTAAAAAGGAGTGGTTAGTTGTTTATGGAGTTGTAGTTTAGTGGACACAGTAATTAGTTGGACATGCTTAGTTGGAATCTAGTTAGCCATTTGTTTGAAATTCATTTCAAAGGTTACTGATTCACATCATAAATCAGTGCAGTCATACAGCGTTTTATTAAAGCTTAAACACGTGTATGGCTGCCGCGGAATTCATGACGGTCCCGAGCTTTGATATATTATCTATTATGATCCATACTAGTTTCAAAATAATCGCTCTGATTTTTCACTCTTAATTCTGTTAGTTTTATATAATATAAAAGACAAAAAGACAAGTTTACCCTCAAATTTAATATATATTTTCTCACTCTAAAAACGAACCGAACAGAACTGAACCGAACTCGTCTCAACACCTTAAATCCAATATTTTTCTCTAAAAAAACAAACAAACCCAACCCGTCTTACTTTCAAAAAACAAACAAACTCATTTAAAAATCCAATACCAGCACAATTATATTCCAAAACCAAAATCAGAAATTTAATCAACCCTAAACATCTAATCGAACCTACCCATTCCTTCTTCTTTATTTTCTCTCTCATAAACCTGAAACCCACCACCACCACCATTGTTATTCATCTCCCATCACCACCATTGTCCTCGTTTCTCACTCTTAACCACCACCATCAGTCTTTCTCCCTCCACTAAACGCACCACCACCGTCGCTCTAATTCCTTAACCTCAATTGTTCCTTTCTCCTCCCTCCGTTCCCGTCCAGATACAACCTTTGGACCTCTCTCTTTCGATCTGCTTTACATTCTGCTTCTTCTCTATCTTTCTAGCATTGTCAGTCTCTCTCTTGCTAAAAATTTTTCAATTCTTTTTAATTATTTTGTCATTAATTAATTATGTTAAATATGTAAATCGATAGAGTTGAGACTAGTGGATCTGAGGAATCACAAGAAGTTGAGGGAGAAAGCAGGAATTTAACCACCTTTCTTTCCTCTCTCACTACTTTGCTCACTATGCCATCTCCAACCACCGGCAATTCTCTTCTCTCGTTGTGATCCCTCTCTTTCTCTCAATCTTTTGTGTCTGGAAATTTTTTGGGTTTTGAAAATGAGAGGAAAAAGAGAAAATGATGGAGTTTTGTTTTTCTATTTCTGGGCTGGTTGTTTTGGATTCAAAGTGGTGGTGATCAGTGTTTTAGAAGGGAAGAAAGTGAGTGGGAAGGGTGGCGATGAAGATGGGTGGCGACAAAAAGAGTGGGTGTAGGGTTGGGGTTTTGTGGCTTCGGGTGATGGCATCGAACGACTTAAAGAAAAAGGTGGAGGATGAGAGTGTGAAGAAGGCGTCTGCATTCTTGATTTTTGTAATTTCAGTTTTTATTGGAATTGCTCTAATGTTGATTATTGCTCTGATGATGATTTTTGTAATTTCAAATTATTATTTTTGCTTGTGTTTTGATTCAGTAGAAAACTCTAGTGGTTGTTGATTGTAGATTTTGTTTTCGTCTCTTATTTTGGATTTTGTTTGGATCTCGGCTTTGTAGATTTTGTAATCAATGGTTTGTTTTCTGGGTGTTGTGGTGACTGTGTTGGTGGATGTTGGCTGAGAGAGAGTTGATAAGAGAGGCAGTGTTTTAGCTGTTAGAGAGAGAACATGAGAAAGAGAGAGAGAGAGAGATTGTAAGAGAGAAAAAAAAAACAGAGAGTAATATAAGGTATTTTTGTCATTAAATATTTAAAATTAGTATGTCTCATGTGCCATGTCAGAAAATCTAACATGACTGGTTGTGTTTGACTGACGGTGACAGATGGAGGGACCGGAGTAGCTATTTTAAAACTAGTAGAGACCATAATAGACAATACACCAAAAATCGATGACCGCTATAAATTTTGCCATTTTTAAAAAAAAAAAAAAGGAAGAGAGGGCGACCAATGTAGCTTATTCTTGTTAGATATAATCATACAAGACCTTCGCTATAGAATGTTTAAAAAATCAAAGCTCAACTTGGTGGGAAGCAAGGTTTATTGTCGTGACTCCAACTATTAGAATAGAAGGGCCAAACTAGGGACCCTAAGGGAGTGTTCAGTAACAGAAAACAAGACCAATTTTTCGATTTTTTTTGAAGAAAATTAGAAATATAGAAAACATGTTCAAATTGCATATTTTTCTAAGAAAAATAAAAAACCAGATTTTCTAAAATATAACTAGAACTTAGAAAACTACTTTTAATATTTTTCCAGATTTTTCCTTTATAAAACAATAACGTGTTTTCCAAAATTTTCCAATTTTCCAAAATTTTCCAAATTGGAAATGTGGAAAACACGCTTCACCATCTCTTTCTTTAAGATTAGGGGTTGAGATTTTTTTTCTCCTCTACGACAACTTCACTGCTCCAACGCCAGGTACGTTATTGTCCTTTAATTAACCAAACTTCTCTTCTTCTTCTTCTTCTTCTTCTTCTTCTTATTTTAGATGAAATTGCAATTTTTTGTGATTGAATTATGAGTTCTGAATTAAATGGGATTTTTATCTAAGATGGACTTTTTTGTTATCTACATGAATTTCATAACTTGAATTTATCATACTTTTTTAAAAAATATTTATTCATATTTTATGAATTTAAATAGTTTGACATAAATTTTAGTATAGTCAAAATTAGAAAATAATGTCACAATTTGAACATATTTTCCATCTTCAGTATATAAAATTTATAGAAAATTGGTTGAATTTGAACAACTTTTTTAGTTTTTTAAACTAGAGAAGTTTACAGCTTTTGAACATTTTTTCTCAGTTTTTCATAATTTTCTTGGAATTATAAAATTGAAAAAATTAAAGATGAAAAACTGAAAATAATTTTCTATAAATGAATACACCCTAAAATTTTATAAAATAAAGTTTAAATACCTTTAAAAAATGCTCTCTCCCAAACTTGAACTTGGATTAGCACAAGACTCTAGCAACGTTTTAATCACACGGTTACTATCCGTTGCGTGCACATCGCCTTTTGTTTGTTGCTTCCATGGGTGGTATCCTTAATCTTTTGACAGCAATTCTTCTTCAACCATGCAGAGACCCATTAGGTGGCATAGGTTACCTCTTCTTCAACCTTAAAAAAATAAAAGAAAAGAAAAGGAAAATGAAAACCTTACAAAAACCCATTAGATGCCTATGAAACAATTTAAAGAAAAGAAAGAAAAACAAATCATATGCTGAATTATATTATTACCATTCTTCAAATTGAAATTATATTTTTTCTTATAAAAATATGGCCACCAACTTTTGATATAACCAGTTAGACTAGCACTCGAAAAATGTCACCTCTTTCTTCGTCTCAATTGGGTGGATTAAATTGATTTTATATAATACTTAAATGGTCTAATTGCATCAATTTGAAAAGTTATTAGTTTGAGTGAATCATATATTTAAAGTAGCGTGTTTTTTGTTTTGCCGAAAAAGTAGTGTGTTAGACTGTGTAAGTTTTGTTAAAATTAGTCTTATGATTGTTTTCTGCGATGTTTCGAATAACCTCCACATAAGGAAAAAATAAATAAATAATGATTTCATATATCTATTGCCTAGCTAAGGGCCTACATGAGGCGTATGCATAGTTGTGTTTTTTTTATTTGATTTACTTATATTTAATAAAAAAGATTAGAATAATTTTATTAAATTAATAACAATGTGTATAAACAATTGTGCAATCTAACCATTCAACTAAACTGAAATCAACTACTACACTCTTGGATCAATTGACAACAATTATTATAATTCAACAAGAGGTCTTGAGTTTAAGCTGTGAGGACACAACAACGTTGATTGTGAGGATTTTACCCTTCGAGACATCTATCAAATTTTCGAATCTATATTAGTTTAGGCCCATTAAATCTCATCAGTTCGACGTGGGATAACCCGAAATACTGGATGCAACATGCGAAAAAAAAACTAAACTGAAATCATTTTTTGTGACATTATGGAATTTTTGAATGAAATTTTGAATCACATATTAATTATACAAAAAAATTTATTAAGTCATGATGTAAGTCTGGTAATTAATGAGTGTTATATTTTCATGAATTTTTAAAAGATAAAATTTTCATGTCAAAAAAAGATAAGGTTTTTTGTTATTTTTTATCTATAAAAAAAACCATCGCTCTTCCATTAATAATTGAAGAATTAATAGTCATAGTTATTGATTAATTAACCACTTAATAACTTAGAAAATCAATTAAATGACAGCATTTTCATAAAATTGAAAAATTATAATCTTTAAACTTTTGGACTTCTCTAGTATATGATGACACTAATTAATCATAATTATAATTATAACTATAACACTTATAAGTGTAAGGATGTAGGGAAACATTTTTAGACACTTTTATTCCTCTTCTCAATTCTAAATTACTGTAATTATTAGATAATTAATTAAAGAAAACTTTTTTTATTTTTAAAAGAATTTAAAATTGTTCAAATAAGTATTTATTTAGATAAGTATTCATCTTTATTCACATTTAAAAATATCTAATACCAAAAGTATTTATTTCTATTAGCATAACTAATTTTGATTTGTAATTTCTTGATAGAAAATTCTTTTTTCCTTTCCCACTTGAAAATACCTTAACTTTATCAATAAATTTAAATTAAATAATTATGATTAGGATAAACTATTATCTAAATATTGTTATTGTGTATTATATCTCTTTCATTATGGATATTTATAATAGTAATATTTTATTTTACACTTAAAGATTGTGTCGACATGTAATTAGTAATATCGTTATATGTAATGTATTAAAAAACATGTTCGACTTATAAAAAAAATTAAGCATATTCGATTTAGTTTTTCATTACATAATTTAAAGTTTTTTTTTTATTTTATACTATAAAAATGTTCGACTAAAATTTAAAAGTATATATTTATATTAAAAAATAATTAAATTATAAATAAAAAGACTTTAATAAGATGTAACGCACGTATACAGAAGTCTAGTTATAACTAAATGAAGTTAATGTACTAATAATCTAACCAAAAATTATAATTTAAACGTGACAAAACATGAAAAATTTAGAAAAATAAAATAAAATCATCGAAACTAGCTACTTCAATGACCTTTCATCTGTTATCTTGTTAGAATTACATATTAGGTATACAAATAAAATTTAAGTAACCAAATGTAGTCCCACTCTTTCAATTATCCCATAAGATAGTTAAGTTTATGGAAGGTGATAAGGTTTAGCAACCGTTTCATGTTTGCCAATTGCCATGAGGGCCCAAAAAACACATCCGTCATGTCCCTATCATTTTGATTTGGGGCAAATTAGTATTCGTCTCATATGCCTGTCGTTTGATTAAAGAAAAAACTTATACGTCCCTCCAATTTATGTCCACGTTGGAAAAAAACAAGAAACCTTCTCTGATCAAACTCTTGAAAGCATCATAAACGTATTTTGTAGATCTCTGTTTCATACCACTAAACATTGGATTAGTTTACTTTATATTCCACTTATAATCTTAAGATCTGGTAACTTTTCCCTTAATCAAATGGCTAATTAATGCCACATGTGCCCTCCAGGCTTCAATTTGGTTTCTTCTTTTTCTTTTTTCTTTTTCTTTTTTTCAAATCCAAGTTGGATCTTTTTATGAGAGTAGTAATTAGTGAATTAGGAAGTACAGTGAATTAAAAATAAATAAATAATTCTTGATAAAAAACTAATAAATAAAAATTATTTAATCAAAAACAGTTATCTAGGACTTATCAAAAATACAAGTTATCTAGGTGATATAAATTAATGAAATTGTATTTATGTAATTAACAAGTGCGAACTTTAAAAATGGTTCAAAAAAAAAGAGACTTAAAAAGAAATAAATATTGATCAGTATATAAGGAGCTGCAAGCTTATCGTAAACGAGGAAGACATGATTAAAGCTTCTCCTAAATTGCCGTCTGGTTCATAGCCCATAGGATTCTTACTTAAACCTGTCTTATATTTCGTCCTCGAGAAGTAAAACCAGTCGACACAAGCAAGAGCCTCGTGTTTATAACTCCTCAAGTCACTGTTATTATTATAATCAGATTTATTTATTTCTTAGGAATTATAAGCAGCGCTTGCTCTCTCTCCTATACTTCTTGCTTAGCTATTATCTAAACCTTTGGTTTCCTTTTGTGCGCTTGTATTGCAATATTCCTTGAGAAAGATTGAAGCTTTGTGAGTTACTGTTTGTGGGTTTTGAGAGATGGCTTCAACACTGTTACTGGTTTTGGTTTTTGTCCTTGATTTGATTGCTTTTGGCCTTGCTGTTGCTGCTGAACAGAGAAGGAACTCTGTAAGTTTCTTCCTTCATTTCTTTTTTTTTTTGCTTTCTATTCTTTCTGTTCCTTTTTGTTTTTTCCCTTTCCGAGGAAAGATCTAGTCTTTAGCTTTTAAGCTCTAAGGATATTTGGTAGTGTTTCTGTTTTGAGGGTGCTGCAGATCATAGAGTTGTTATTTATTTACTTTGTTGTTGACATGGGTTTTGTTTGTGATGACCAATGGTAGCTTTTGATAGTAAAAATGGCCTCCGTTTTATGATTTAACATGCTAGTTTCTTATTGTGGAGAGATAAATTGCTTGTGCTTCGATTTTCCTTTTTGCCGAGAAGGAGATGCTTGTGTTAGGACAAACTTAATTGGGGTAGTCTATTGGAAGAACGGGTTTTGTGTTTGAATGCAATCCCTCACAGATAAATGGATAGGGGTTTTAACGGAATTTTCGATGATTGCAGGCTGTTGGCTATTTAGGTTTGTAGATTATAACAGTTAACAAGCAACAGAAAAATAATGCCTTTCATTTTTCGTTCCTTTTGTAATCACTTGATTCTGTCTTCTAAGGTGCAGTATAGCTGTATTTGATATAGCATTTGTTTTCTGCACAATTTTAAGAACATTAGTTTTGAGCAAATTCGGTTATTAGCAATGGTACGAGCCTAGGTGCAAAGCTGATGGTAAACTAGTCATATTTACTCATTTCCTATGACCTTTTAATGCATTGCTTCAACTTATTACTTTCATTCTCCCAAGGCAAATGCTTGCCGTCTCCTAACGAAGGGCATGTTGTCACGATTATGGTGCAAATAATCTGCTTTCATTAGGTTCCATTTCTGCATAATCTAGGCTTGCATGTCTTGAATTTATTGATGACAGATTATTATTCTTAAAGCCTTAAAGGATAAAGTGATGAGAGATTATTTATTGAGTAAAATAGTCGTGATGTCTGTTCTTGCATGGTGGCAGTATTTCAGTGGTAGTTTGGTGATAGGAGGGTAAGTGGTGTTTGGTTCATGAAATACGCAGATGATAATATCTATTGACTTGAGCTAATACATACATAACATGTGGATAACTACCGATTAGACAAAGCATTTAGTATTTGTGAAGGATCAGTTCCAGTCGACCTTGTTTTTGTCTTGTTTTGCAGGCAACTGTCCAAACGGAAGGAACTTCTAGCTATTGTGTTTATGATTCAGATATTGCAACCGGATTAGGCGCTGGTGCATTTCTGTTTCTTCTGATTAGTCAAGTCCTAATATTGGTGGCAAGTCGGTGCTTATGCTGTGGCAAAGCTATGCGACCAAGTGGAGCTAGGACATGGGCAATTGTTCTATTTATCACTTGTTGGTATGCAATTGACAAGTTATTAAAAAGTTTATCTTATCTGGATCACTTGACCTGATTTGTAAATTTATGCCGTACCATGATCTCAACTTGCGATCTTGCTGAGTCATGCCATTTTTTTCCTTGTTGATTAACTCTCTGTATGTACATTATCAGGGTATTCTTTTTTATTGCTGAGGTCTGCCTGTTGGCGGGTTCTGTACGGAATGCCTATCACACAAAGTACTTGACGGAACATGCATCATGCCGAACACTGAGAAAGGGTGTCTTTGGGGCTGGAGCTGCATTCATCGTCTTAACAGGCATTGTATCTGAGCTTTACTATGTTAGCTACTCCAGGGCCAATGATGGTCAGCCTTCATATAGAAGGGAAACTGGTGTTAGGATGGGGAATTTATAACTGATCTAAGTTGGGAGCGATGAGCTAGTAGTGTACTGTGTAAAACATGGTTCAGTCGAACATTATAACAAATAGGCAGTTAGAGTTAGGTACTTGTTTGTTTAGAGACACGGAGTTTGACATTGCAAATTTATTAATCTGGTTTCATTTATATAGTTGTGTTGCTACTAAATTATCTATCTGGCAATGTAGACTGGAAACAGGTTTCCCTGCTGAAACCCAGTTATTTCATTAACTTCTCGCTCGTTTTCTATTTTTTTTTACGTTATTATGGCTGTATATCAACTTCGTCAACAATTTTTCAAATGCGGTAATGATTCCCACGATTACAGATTGGAGGAAACGGTGTTGCGACTCTACCATCGTCCTAAGTGGGCACACCTTGGAGGAGTCGAGCTCTTGATCTCGGATCTCAGGTTGACGACACACATTCTACCGCGCACATCAAATCGCTTGAGTTAATCTACCAATTCTGTTATCATCTCTTACACGGCATGACAAATTGTTTTGAACCCAATTGATCTCTGTAATTTGAAAGGCCACTGAAATTTTGGCCGCTGGTGGTTGCTGCCCCATTGTATTTGAAGTTTTCCCAGGAAGAAGGGCCATAGAAATGGCAACAATCAGGCAAAAATACTTTTACCCAATAAGCATATTTCGTCATTGCAGGGCAGACTTAACCCCACAAACAAGGCCACATTGACTCCATTTCTAGCCATAACAAGTTGCTGCATTTCCCAGAAAGATCGTTTCTGATTGAACATTTCGAGTCTGCCCCAGTTTCCACTTTTAGAATCTGTAACACACCCCTCCAAGGACGTTTAAGTGTAACCTTAGATTAGACTTATTTGTCCATTTGCCTAAAGTGGACCTTCCTCTCCCCTATTAGCGATAACATCATAATACTTTCAAGCCAAATAAGTGAAAACAAGAATTTATAACAAGCTCTTAACCCTGGAATTTTCTTCTATATATCTAAGAAATTGACTAATTTTGAATATGCCTTACCTGAAACTAATTAATAAGATAAATATGTCTTTTGTGGTAATATTTTTCTCCAATGGGATGAAATGGATATGCACAAGTAGACCATAAGAATATGCAACAGAAAATTCATTGACAAGAAATGAAAATAAAACCTAGCAATATGTAAACTGGAGAATCAAAAGAAGATGAGGAAGGAAGTTTGATTGCGGCAATTATTACTGCAGAAAAAAACTGCTTAACGGCCAGAATGGAATGATGTGAGGAGGACTAGATTAAGAGAATGATTCTGAACAAGTGGCGAGAAAACAAATTAAATCCCACATCAAAGATAATGTTGTTCAGATATATACCCGTCCACAAGAATCTTCCATCAAATCTTTGTTAGCCATCACTAGCTGGACTTGACCCTATCCCTATCAGTATCACCTCTAACGTTATTCCATCCTTCACCATCATTTCACATTTCTCTCCGCATCTACATTATCAAAACCAACATGGAGCCCCCAACCTGAACATATCACACACATTTAATAATTTTCTAATAGTGTTGTAGTCGTACCTAACATTCCTGTAATAATATTAAAGCCGTCTCTAATATTTCTGTCTTATTAAATCAACTCTACTAATAAATTTACAATTAATTGATATTAAGGTCAATTTTAACACTAAAAGATTTGAATTCTATTTTTGATAAGAGTAAATAAAATTAGTTAGAAAAAGACACATTCGTCTCTTGTGTTTCTGTTAATGTGCACTGTAGGCCTAGTCACTAAATTAACCGGAAAAGAATTGCACTAAGGCTTGCACAATCTGAAACTGAAACCTCATTAGTAAGGCTGAAGCTGAAACTAAAGGGAACAGCTTCTGAAAAACAGTCTTTGAAAATTAGAATATGCAGTATACATGACCTGACAAACAGAAAAATACATGAAGTATATTTAAGATTGACATTACACATGTGATCAAAGGCCTCCATCACCATCAAACACCAAATTGTTCAATATCAAACAACTCACAAATTAATCTCCCAAAAGAAAAAAGAAACAAAGAAATTTATACGCACTACTTATAATTAATTAATTAACTAATATTGTCAATGACCTTGTTCATCATGGTTTGATCCCAGAACCATCCCCTGTTATATTGAGATCAGTACTTGAAACTAAGGATTCCATATCATCCCAGTTCCAATAGCTTGTCATGTCTATGCCATTTGGAACTTGCCATTCTTGTTGATGATCAAAAACAGAGCTGGTTGACGTGGGGAAGATGGTGGTTATGGTTGAATCCTCCATAGCTTCATTAGTAATCAAGAAATCGCACAAACCTGAGGACTGAACTGAGGTGGAACATGGATTCGCATTGAAACAACTTGATGACAAGCTTTGAAAGCCAAAGTTCAAACCTCGATGAGAAAAACTCGAACCCAAAAACCCAACATTGTTGTTGGAATCATTAAAGGGTGAAGCACCAATCAGTGCCTGATAATTACCAAGTGCTGCCATGGAAAGATTTTGTCTTTGCTGTTGGGTTTGAACTGCCATCTGTGAATTGACTCCATTGATGATCGTGTTGGTAGTACTTGCTGTTGTTGTTGAAGCAGCCGATGTTGTGGCTTTGTCAGTGTCATTAGTGTTACTGGTAGTTGTCTTTGAAGATTTGAGCCTCTTGTTTTTTCGACCACCACCAACAGGAACATTCCTGAGAGTTCCACCTTTAGTCCAGTGCCTCTTACAAGCCTTGCAAAAATGTCTAGGCTGTGACTTGTTGTAATTGTTGTAGTAACAAAATTTTGTGTTTGTTGATTCACACCTTGGACACTTCAATGGCTCTGATTGATGCTGGTTTTGTTGCTGTTGCCTTCTCAACACAACGGGTTTAGGTGGCTCCAATACCTGACCCTGCAACAGCGTCTGACTATCACTTGAAACCTGTTTAGAACTCAAACCCATATTTTTCTTTTTTGGTCTCAAGAAACGTACCTTGAATTTTCAATGAACTAATTATCTGAATAGCAGAACTGATCACAGAGACAATTAAACTTATTTAATGAATGAAAAAAAATTACTAGCCCTTGGATCGAGGAGCAAGAAGAGAGATCAAGATGAAGAACAACAAGAGGATTAGATTGTTTCCTGTGAACCAAAAAAAAGTAATGTTGATGTAAGGAACTGGTGATCTTTTTCTGGCAGCAATTGCAAAGAAATGGCTTGGAAGGTGATGCGAAGTGAGCATCTCTTTGAGTCTGTCTTAATTATTCTATAACCCCTCTTCTATATACCTATGTATGAGTAAATAATGAAACAATAATAATGATGATAATGTAAGAATTTAAGGTGGTCAAAAGTTACTCAGTTTGATCTATGATGTGGTCCAAGACAGATTTGATCGATCAAGGGCTTATAAATTTGGTAACAATGTAACAAAACTTTCTTTACTTGACAAACTATATAGGGGAAGGCCAAGGGAGAGATTTACTTAGTCCTCAAGGTTAAGGCGAAGGTGGGTTGTTGACACGTGGACGTTTTGACACCATTGATAGTGCTTTGTATGCCTGAGTTGTAAAGAGGACGCAAATGTTTCATGCCCTACTGTGCCAATAATTTAAGTGCCTTCTTGGTGTAAACTAGTTAACTCTATATGTATGTGAAAAGCATTAATTAGTTGTACTTGGCAATAATAAGGATTAATTGGAATTATGTATAGTACCCGACTATGATCTCATCCACTCCATCTACTTGTACAAAACATTGTTGTTTGTTTATGGTAGACTCAAAACAGGTGGACTCACGTGGTGACAAGTATAGTCCTACGAATATATGAAGCTGTGGACGATGATCGATACATCTTGTATACATGGGCCTATGCACACATGTATAACACATGCACAACTTAAGTTGGTGTACATTTGAATCATGCATCATATATATATATATATATATATATAACTTGATGATAGGTATTACTTCATGAGCTTGTATGTTAATCATACATAAGGTCGCATACGATATTGATCATGTTGAATTAATTAGTTAGATACGATAAGGCGTGACAATTCATGTTGAATAAATTATAATTATATTACGCCATTTATATTTTTTTATGCGACTAAAAATAACATAAATACAGAAAAAAGAAATTATTAATGACTTACCTTATATTTAATAATCGTAAAATTGTATCAGAAATTGTCATTCAGCACTAAGTTTTTCTAAACGATTGTTATTTGAAATATAATTGTTTTTAACAGTTTTGCATATAGTCTAATTATATATTTTTGCATATTACATCATTCTAGTCTAATTATCTATTTTTGCATATTACATCATTTACACTTAAAATACCATCTCTGTTTTCAAAAAATCTATAAAAGATATTGCCAAAACCACGATGCATGTCACTTGCAATTGCAAAGATATGATGCAACACACACTAGCTCATTCATGAATTTGCAGGTAGCTTTCAAGAATAAATTTCATATACCTTAGAGCATCTTATGAAATAATTAACAACATTAATATAGAAGAATTTCAACAAGCATGCATGTACGGATCATAGTGGGAATGAATATAAATATTATGTATTGTTTTGATAAGTCGCACAATAAATATTATGTATACAAGAGGGAATTTATTTGAACACAAGTCGCAAAATTTGGTCGTCGCACAAACAATAAATTAGGACGAGGTACCATGAGAGACATGTGCATATAATTATTATAAGCCACGAAACGGGCCTCTCCTTGTAAATTTTAATGCCATTGATTGATACAATTAAGCAAACCGAATCGTATACTTTATTTTACAAAACATAATCAATCATTTTTCAAGGAAATGTGAACCCAAATCGAACTTGGTGGGTTTGGTTAGGTAAAGTCACTTTATATGAGCATTTTCCACATTATGAAAAGGACAAAACAGAATGTTTGTCGAGTGAGGGCTCGATAACGACGCATCGCTAGCAAGTTTCACTTCATAATTAATCTAATTCCTTAATTAATTAAAGAGGTAGTCTAGTCTGTCCAACCGAGTAACTTGGCCCATCACAGCAATTTAGTAGTACTTTAGTTGTTTAGTTTGACTGATTAATTAATCAAAAACTTGATTAGAATCTAAACAAGCATGCCAAAGTTTGGTGGCTGATCATTATGGTTTAGTATCATTGTCGTGCGATTAATTTAATGTTATGGTGTTAATGAGGCATTATGATTCGAAGGCTGTCACTACACCTGTCGGTACATGATAGCGCCTCCCAGGATGAACCTGTACGGCATTGCGAATCCGGGTTGGAGCATAACATTTTCGGATATGTAGGTTTAGTTGATCAATAATTTCTAGAATTTTCAAATTATTTAGATAATCGATTCCAATGATATAGTCTTTTCATCCCGTAAAAATAGATTACATTTCTTTTTATATTTATTCTAATAAATAAACTTGTTTCTTTTTTAATACTAATAGTTATATCACATTTTATTATATTGTCCTACTTAAATGCATAATAATTTGTGTTATTAATTACTATTAGATAGTTATAAGGATATATTTGAAAATCTAAAATAAAATTAATAATTTAATTAATTTTTTTAATCTGTGTGAAAAAAGTATTATGATCTATTTTTATAGGACGGATGGAGTATTATTTTTTAATCTAGGATACGAAAAAATGCTCTAAAAGAAAAACGTAGAAACTAAACAACCTGAAAATACAAACTAGCAAACCTTGTTTATCCTATTTATAAAAAACTCATGTTTCATAAACCCCAAGAGCAGAATCAAACTACTTAGATTCGTTTTGGATGTACAAGAATTTGATGGTACATGATGAATGGTGACCTATAAGCAATCATGGCAAGCATGAATAAATAATTTTGTATATAATTTTTGGATTGTCATTTTCAATCACTATGTATGCTGCTTGGACCGTTAGCTTCTACATTTTGTATGAATATTCGAAAGTATGTTTCTTTCAAAGAAGAGTAAAGGTCGTCAAAAATTAAGATAACATTTAATTGTATGTTTATGGACAGGATTTTTTTCTTTTGGAATCGAATTCTCGATTTTTTAGTGTTGAATTGTCTCTCATACAAACTAGCAGTAAGTTTATTGGTATGGAAAGAATATTTCTACTTCCACATACACAAATGTATGCTTATGATATTCATAAATTCAATATAATTATCCAGGCGATAAACTTACATTCTTTTCTTGGCAATTGATCAAGCTAAACACAATAATCTCTTAATTTCCCTCCAATTGAGAAAGTAAACATATTTATTGCAAATAACATGTAGCTACTAAGCTACCGTCTTTCCGAGACAACGTTGTGTAACAAGGTTTAGTGCTTTAACTGTATCAATGATCGGTTGTGTTATCTCCATCACGTCAAAGAAGCGTGCCGGCTAATCTCAATTGTAGGATAGTTCAACCAATTCAACGAGTCATTATAGGGAAATTGATGGATCAAAAGGAGACAAACCCATATGACCTCAAAATCCGAATTGTAATAATGATGCTTTCACATCAACAGTTGACGAATCCCATTTTCATCGGAACTTGTCCGTGCACGTGAAAACCCCAATTTCCTGCGGCACAATTCCGATGATTAATTTGTTATGAAATGACAAACCAGTCATTTCAGGCCGTCTTACCAGTTAGGGGAAAGGAAGAAAGAAAGGGGGTGGCCGTGGTGGGTCCACTTGGAGGATTTGTGTGGTAGAGGGAGTAAAGTAGAAGAAAAGATTATCACTAGGAAATCAAATTTAGATTCTTTTCGACGATTAATATGTTGTGCAGTCTGATAAGAGGTTCCGACACATGCCATGGCTGTATTCATTTCCTTGCTGCGGTCAAATATTGTTAGGTAGAGACATGGATTATAGGAGTTTTCAATATTCATAGATTCGTAATATCTGACTAAGATATCACAATTACATTTCATGTTGAGGTCTTTATTTAAGAATGCAAAGCATATGAAGCAAATAAAAATCGAAGCAAAAGACGGCTAATATTGGTCTCCACAGGTGTCCGCATCCTTGTTAAGAAAATTAAAGTAGTTGAACATTGTGTGCTACAATAAGATTGGCCGTTTGTTTCTTTAGTAGTGAAGAAGTTAAGACAGCAGTATACAATAATACTTTCACTTTCGGCAAGTGTAAAGTCTGTGGACCCATTTATCATGCACGTAAACCCACAACACGACAAACAATGCCTCCCTTTCTATACCATCATATCACTCACAAGCAGTCATGCCCATCATATTGTCTTCTCAGACGCATCACCCAGGGAATTATTAAGGATTTGAAGCACCAAAAAAAAATGATCAACCCCATTGCGCTTCCACAATATGTGTTGGAATCATGGCCGCCGCCTCCTCGGCTTGTTGCTGCCTCACACCATCATGACTATATCTTTTGGCAACGTTGCAAGGGGTTTAAGATGAGAACTTGTTGGCAAAATCATCCGTTCGAATACAAAATCATTGCTTCATCTCTCGCAATTATGCATAAAGCTATTACACTGTAGCCAATTCAGAGCCTTTTCAAGGCAGAAATTAAACAACAAATAGACCAGAAGCCTGCTCCAATACGCGGGATTTGACAGCAGCTCTTTCTACAAACACTAGCTAACAACAAATGTTGCAATTCTCCTTGAGCCACGAGTTCACTAGATAAACAGATAACAACCTTAAAACTTGAAATCCCTCTTCTTTGCTTTTCCCTCCTTTTCCTGCATCTTGCGCTTCCGTTTCTTCTCATTCTGCACCAAAACCACCGCATTAAAAAAAAAAAAGTTGAAAAATTACACACAGCATGCTTAGCTTTGAGTCATAAAAGGATGCTCAACGACAAAGTGAAGAGAGCGTTGGGACACAGGAAATACATGCAAAAGAAGATGCTTATAGAAGTCGTCCGAATGTGAGAAGAAAGCATTAATACATCAGGCCAAAAATCTCAAAATCAATTCAGCAGACAGGAAAAGTGAATACAAACCTCTGCAACCATGTCACTAAAATCTTCACGCTGACTACGCATTTTCTCCTCCTCTCTTGCCTCTTCGTACCTGAAAATTTGCACCAACTAAGAACTCGGGTTCAACAAACAATCATTAATAATATGCAATTACATTTAGTGCCACTTACTTCGCAGGTAGAACATTCTCCATCGCGTCCAATTCTTCAGGTTGTAGGGTAACATCCACTTTATCTGTTTTCTGGCCTCGAAGAAGATCAACCTATACAAAATATGTGGTTAATAAATGCCAACCACAATTTCACAGCACCCATTTCTGGGTGCACAAAGAAAATAAAATACTTCATACTCAAATTCACTGAGCAAGAAGCCTAAATCAAGGTGAAACAAACGACTCAGAATAATGCTTACCCTTTTAGCTCCTGACTTATCTTGAGTGCCACTACCAACCACGTAGCTGCAGCCACATCAAATCTTCATTAGCATGAGAACATGTTTAAGATTACCGGAATAAAGATCTTTTAAATAAAAATGTAAAGAAGGCAGCATACGTATGTGTTGTTCCAAGTAAAGTCCCTGCACCAATATTCTCAGGTTTTTCTTCAAGAACCTGAACCAAAAAAAAAAGGTTATATAACAGTTATTCATATGGCATTGGTATTATAGTTCCCGCATCCACTGATAAAACCCACCTGATATAGAGGCCTCTCAGGCTCCTTTCTCTGCTGCTTACGAAGGTCAATAACATCAGGCGTCTCAACACCAGTTGGCGTGCTGCAAATACACCAGCAACTCTTAGAATCTTAAATGTAGTAAGAAGATGGAGCAAAACATAAATAGAACACAATGCCTAGTGAAACAACAATAGACAATGCAATGCAATGCCAATTCTTCTAAAGTGCTAATGGACTACAAACCACCTACATGATAAGGAATTAAAAACATGCAAATTAAAACTATTGTGAGAAGATTAACCACCACCAGTCGAATGATTAAATGCATGTATTAACAATAAAAATAATTATTCAACTCAATACCTTGAAAGGCTATCCACAGATTGGATACCATCCTCCAAATCCTCTTCCTCAATCTGCTCTTCCTCTTCCTCCTCCTCTTCTTCTTCTTCTTCCTCCACCTCCTCCTCCTCCTCCTCCTCCAAATCACCCCAATGCTTTGTCTTATCAACTGGCTCTTCCTGAGAAAGAAAGGTACTTGTAATGCATTATATCCTCTGGAAAAAGCCGAGCATATAAATTTGATTCAAAGGAGCTAAATCAACAAATACCTCATAGTTGGGTTGTTCTTGCTGTTGTACTCCAAAGACATCTCCATATAAAGGACGTCCAAGCTGTTTACGCGAAAAATTTAAGAATAAGATCCAAATAAAGAACCATGATGATAATTATGAGGGAATTCACAGAACATAAAAAATGATTAACAGACTTACTTCATCAACAGGAGGTTTACCCCAACCACCAGAATGATAACCAAAGCTAGCTCCAGGAGGAATAGGAGCATTTAGTCCAGGAATTTTCAGTTGTGGGTAAGATGGTGGAGGGCCATATCTCTGGAATGAAGAATTTCAGATACAATCATCAATAATTAAAAATTACTTAGCAGCAGTAAAGTCAGAACCATTGTAAAAACAGCAAATGCCAATCTGACCTGCATATTAATGAGCCACGGGGGAGGAGCACCTTCTGGCATACCCAGGGCCTCCTTTAGTTCTTGCGAAAGCATGCCAGGCTTCATTTCCCTGAGTTTCACCTGCAGAAAAGAAAAAGAGTAAATAACAGGAGAAAGTTCCCATGTTCAAAGATATAACCAAAAGGTTTGCTGAAACAAAAAATAAAATAAAACAACAAAATCAAATATAGAAGCATTGCATCAATATTGTCATACCTCAAATTCCTTCCCTTCATGGTAGAGATCACCATGAGTCGTCAACTTTGGTTTTGTTTGGTACTTGAAAAATGCATCATGAAGAACCTAACCAAAAAGCAAAAGAAAAAAAAACTATAAAAGGAGGAAAGCTAATGCAACCAATTAAAAACAATATATGTAGCCATTGAAAGTGGCAAACCTGGTAGTCAATATCCATTTTTCCCATCTTTGGCTGCATACGTTCGCGTTGCTTCTGCTTCAACTTTTTGCTGTCCTCCTTCTCAATGTAAGCCTGCACTTAAAAACATACATTAGTGATGGATTGAATAAGAACTTAATCCTATAATTGAAGTGTTGGATAGGCACAACAACTATGAATTTTTGGTTAAATTTACAGGACACCAAAAATAAAGCATAAACTACCACATTATAGCTTGTAAGCACACACAATACCATGATAAATGGCGCACACACACATACACCAAAAAAAAAGTGACAGGGCAACAAGAACTCATCTTGACAATCAAGATAAACAGTTTAAATGTAAATTTTTTCAGCATAAAGCACCCAAAGTGTCATAGTACCTGTCTAATTTTCTCAATTCCTGTTGCAGCGATGAAATCGGGAAGCTGGAACGGCTGTTTCTCAATACCACGCTTACCCTGCAAAACAATTGCAAATTCAAAATTTCGATGAGCTACCAGTGACTTCATGAAGATATTTAATATTAGAACACATGCCAACCAAATTCAGGTCACTTCATTTAAGACCTAAATCTAATGAAATTTTATACAATCTTATCCTGAGCATTAAGACAATGAGAAGGCATCTGAAAATCAAAGCAAATAGATTAGCACCTCAGAAACATTAGAAAACCATTATGTAGCATGCAAAATAATTCATGTGTCACTCATCCACAAGAGGAAGAGAAATAAATAAGGCATTCCCTCAGAAGCCTTCTCTAGTGAGTGCATCTACACCCCAAACAAACTAACAAATATTATGAGAGAAATCATTCAACGGTCCACTTTCCCAAAAAAAAACATACAAGTCCAGGCTCCATGATTGTCACAGCTGCTCCCCTGCAAGAACCACATATATACATATAAGAGAAACCTCATCGACTTTATTCTCCCTCACCCTTTCCTAAGCCTCTCATGATGCATCATGACTAT
>CAODLS010521937.1:0-19815 GCA_948243855.1 Flueggea neowawraea
TATGATTGGGTATGCAGAGAGTCTTGCAAAGAAACACGAGCGAAGTGAAGGGATTGCCCCTCTCGTAAAGAGAGAATATATCACCGGCCACTTGATTGATAGAGATTGAATAGTGTGTGGCCATGCCCAAATGAAATGATAAGAGACATCATTTATTTGACATAATCAATCTTACAAAATAGTCAGGAAAATTATTCAACAATAAATAAGGATGACTAGGTCAATGCCTTATGCTAATCAAGATATCGAGAGACAAATGATCGTATAAGGTTGCATTAGGTCTTATTAATGGCAATTAACATCTATTCATTTTGGGTAATCATAGTGTCTTGCTAGAGACCGCCTATGATTTATGGGCCCAAGGCCCATTACCAATATTGAATAGACCTACAGGATCGCACACGATCAAAAACTAGGTTAAGGGTAAAATAGTCTTTTTATCGTGTCATTTATTTTATTGGATAAAATAATTTTGGGCCATATGAGACCCACATGAGAGGCCCACATTGGATGTGGATTTTGGCCTGGACATTGGTTTAAATAATTGAAATTAAATGAAGAAAAGAAGGGAAGAGGTTGTGTTGGAAAAAGGACTCTTAAAACCTAAAGTAGTTTGGTCAAACTAGGACAATACATTTGAATGTTGTGTGGCCAGTTTTTTGTGATTAATTTCAGAAGATATTATGGTGTTTTAAGTTCCTAAAAACAATGATTATTTGGGTATTTTTTTAAAGTTTTATTAGTGTGAATTCGGCTGCCAAAGTGTGAGAAAAACTGTGACCTCTTTTCCAACAAAAAGGCTCTTCTCTTCTCTTATAGGTCCAGCCTAATTTGAGACAGAAAACAGAAGCAAAACCCTTTCTTATTTCCTTCTAAGCCTCCATAACAAGTTCTAGTTATGGCTTAAAGAAAGAGGCATCATTCTCTTTGCTAAGAGCCAAAGCCGAATGCCCTAGTTTTCTTTGGACATATTTTGTTGTTGCTAGCACATCCCCTTCGCCACATAGTTTCTTTGTGTGTGTGAACATAGAGGAGTAGCAATTCACAGTCCTTTTCATTGACTTTAAGGTGGGGGAAAGGTAATTTTACATTAGTTTCGGTACGGGCTCTATTGGTATTAAAATTCGGCACACATAGCTTGAAAGGAGAAGATATAAAATTCTGCATCCTTGTTTCTTTGTTATTATGTTTTGATTGTGTTTTTTCGAGCGTAGATTTGTCATGTAGTTGAACTCATCCTCATCTACGTGCGTAATATAGGTTTTACATGCGTAGCATGATATCTCTCCTAGCGTCACCTGAATTCTTTGTTAGAAAATATTCTAATTCAAATCCCAAGGAGCGTCTTGGATTTGTTAGTATTTTGGATCCATTTGGTACTCCCATATACACGCTTAATGCACTATACTATGTGCGTAGTATAATCCCTACAAAAATGTCTTCTTTGTCCTTTTCGAACACTAATTAAAGATATTGCGTGGTCATACCTTGTCTCGTGAGTTTGCTTCTTCCTATGCAATGAACCCATTTACATGCACATAACATTCCATTTTATGTGCATTACATCGGTTGTACGTGCATTATATGTTCTTCTACGTACATAATGTCCATTCTGGAAAAACCAAAATTTCTGCAACATAATCAACATGCATAGATCTTTGTATTATGCACTTAAAACATCCTTCAACGTGCGTATAGGATATATTGCGTGCATAACTTAGCTGTTTCAAGTGTTTTGTTAAATCATCAAAACATAGAAAGAATTCACATTGTGACCAAACTAGGTCAACAAAACAGGAGACCTTTGGGTCATATTCATATAGGGGACCTTCGAGTCAATTATCATACGGTGTTGGCTGGCCAATTAATAGTGGCATACAAGAATTTGGGGCGATACTTGGCTTGTTTGTTCACAACATATAAATTGGAACACAGTGGCACACACACATGTTTACATGTCGTAGATAATCAATTATTTGTTATGTGCTTGTGTTTGCTTGAGTTTGATCTAAGATGGTTTATGCTTACTGAGTTGCGAATCATATAAAGCGCAAATATTTTCCCCGATCATCATTGTTGATAGATCTTGTTTGGTTAATTTGAGCTTGGAGTTTGTAGATAGCAGCAGAAGTCACAAGTAATTGGTGCTTTAGACTCCCTCATCCACAACTTTCGTATACATAGTTAGTTGAATTTTGTACTCGTATGAATCAAACTTTAAAACTAGCTTAAATATATGATTTGTATTGATGTATATGGTTGTGTTGGCATAAGAAAATTGCATTATCTTGCTAGATTTCCGTAATGGTATATGGTTTTATGTGATTATATGACTATTGTTTAAATCCCATGGAAAGTATAAGAGTGTTACAAATTCAGTTGCAATCAAGCTTAGAGTTATGCTTGAAGGGTAGTATAGGTTTGCCTTGTTTGGTTCCTCAAAATAAAAGAGGTGTGAGGCTTTCTTGTTTTGCCCTAAAAACAACGTGTAGAGCGTTGTCTTGTGAGCCTATAAAACAAGAAGCTGTAATGGCCTCTCTTCGCCCATAAGAGAGGTGTTGAATAGTGGATTATAAATTCTTTAGCGAGCTAGAGGAGTGGACGTAGGTCAATGAGGAGTGAACCACTACAAATCAAGAATTTAATTCTTCTAACCCTTTATCTCTATAAATTTCTTTTGTTTATTTGTGCCCTGGATTGTATTACAGTTTTATTTAGAAAAGAGTGTTCAAAACGATTTTCAAAGGTGTTAAATTGTAGTTACAGTCCAATTCATCCCCTTTTGGATTGCCATATTGGCATTACAATTATTTGGTGAGATTACAAGTGCAAAATGGATACAAAACAAGTACAATGATGTCAAATGCTTGCAAGCAGGGAGTATAAAATGGGTACATCCTATAATATTTTTAAATTTATTTGGGTGAATTTTAAATGTTATTTTCCAAATTAAGGGCTCCAATTAGGGTTCTAAAAACCTAGCTGCTGTCCAACCAGATCCATCCACCACCTTACATTGTGAGTACTAAACTAGTACAAAATGAGTGTAATGCCATCAAATGCTTACAAAAAGCAAGTACAAAATGATTGCGTCTTAAAATATTTTTAAATTTATTTTGTGAATTTTAAATGTTGTTTTCCAAATTTAGAGCTACTTCTAAGGTTTTGAAACCCTAGCCACTGCCAACCATATCCATCCACCACAATGCCGCTCTCTCCCTCTCACTTCGTTGTGCTGACCTCTTTCATTCCTTTTCTCTGTCGCACTGTTCTTCCTCATTCCTTCGCTTCATTGTTGTTTATATAACAAGAAGAAGAAAGGCATCATCGTGGAGGAATAGGAGGACGACCTTGGAGATAGAAGGAGGAGAGATAGGTGATGCAATAGGGATAGAGAGAGTGAGAGAAAGAGAGAGGAAACAAATAAAGAAGAATGATATGGGAGAGAGGGGAAAGGAACAGTGGGAACAATGAGGCAGTGGCAGAGTATAATGTGGAAAAGAGAGGAGGCATCAACGAACGGAGATATAGAGGCTAAGAAAGAGTCAGATGGAGAAAAAGAATAAGGGTTGAGTAAGGGTGAAAAGAGAGAAAGAGTCAGATGGAGAGGAAGGGAAAAGAAAATATAAAGGTGCGTGAAACCTATGTGATGTTCTATTTCAAAAATTTTAATACCAATTGTTGTATTAGAGAAATTATAATGACACTTGTTTTTATCTGAAATTTAAATGTAAAAAATGTTGAACCAAGTTTGGTCAATGTGTGAAACTTATGATGCACGTAGATGTTGTACCCTATGCATGTTAAGAACACAGACTAGTATGAACTGGAGAATGAAGGCATTCTACATACATTATCAGGATGGTACAGACATAGAGCAAGATTTCCAAAAAATGACCATATTCTAAAGTCATAGGCATAATGCACGTAGTGTTGATGCAACACACTTAGTGTCTTGGTTACAAAAGACAATGAGTATCTGAGAGTTCTCAAGATTCGATGCTACCAAACTTTCTAGTTCATTTGTTTGGATACTAGTAGAAGGTGTTCACATCCTGTAGCGTATGTGACTCAATTCAGCAACACTTTCTCGTTTTTGTTTCGAAACGTTGAGGTAAACACACGTTCCCTAATCGGTTTTATCTAATTGCTTGGATCCTTGGTGCAATTCGTTAACAAAAATTTTATTTTTTTTCTGCATGTATGTGCCACGGATTCCACAAGAACCTACAGGATTTGAGCATTGCAACCATATAGTGGAACATACGCATTCTAAATTGAAAGAAAATAGTATGATTATGTGTATTAGGTGAGAAGGATTGTTGAGAGGCTTTGGGATGAGCTAAGGGACTCCAACTTGATTTGTGTTGTAAGTGAACACATTACGTGCCTTACATGATATATTATATATTGTCTGATATATTGCTATTGCAATGAACTGAAATGAGATATGTGGAATTATTGGTATTAGATGATGTTCATAATATGAATACATGTTATTGTTGAATTTGTATAGGATATGCACTCAAGCATTGATGATATATGGGATGCATTATATGAGTTATTGGAAGTGATATTTTGGAATGATATTGACCTACATTGTGTATATGTGCTGCTTCTGACTTCATATGAATTAAAAGGAATTATATAGCCAATTTTTGTAGGTATATGCAAATCTATTGGAAATATTAGTTATATGAAAAGTAGATGGAACTAAGTGTCATATGCAGCTAAAACTCGTATGAGCTACCTCTAGAATCCATTTTACAATACTGGGCTGACAAGTGATTTATTTGATCAGACCTACAGTTCAATTCTATCAGATATTAGCAAGATCTTTGGGTCGATTCTATTGGTATTGAAAAGATCCTTGAGATATATTATATTGGAAACCCAGGGCAATACTTGACATATTGGACCATTACTGAATGAAATGGACTTACATTGCACACTAATTGTATTTGGATAATTTGTTATTTATTAGGTTGGTTGTATATATTGTATCATTATGTAATGCTTGATATATGTTAGGTTGCCCATTGAGTTGCGACTCATATAAAATACAAAATTTTTCCTAGGTATCAGCAGGTTAGTTTTTGTGTCGATTTCCAGGCTTGTAGATACAACAACATGACAAAGGTCGAGATGCTGCTATCACTCTCCCTCTCCTTACCATATGTGCATATAGGGTGTTAGAAGATGAGAGCTTCATGGCTCATAATGTCTGGATTGAGTATGCTGGACTTGGCTTGTTCTAAATGATACATGTTATATTTTGTCAATTTTTTTTAGTTCTATCGTATTGTTGTTGGTAGCTTGTACTTGCTGTAATCTGGCCGATATATATAGAAATGTTGTTATATGTTATAGCGTTAGGTGAATATGCGTTATAGGAGTATAGGTGTTACATTTATTGGTATCAAACGAGGGATTAGGTCTTCAATGGGCAATCATACATGCAAAACATTTGAATTACATAACCTATTTGGTATTTGGCATAACATTTTAATATTTAGTATCATGGTACGTGGACACCGTAGGAGAGAATGATCGGCTAACTGAGACTATGTTGATGCATCTTATGCACCATCTACTGATAGAAATAGATATGTGCATACATTGCATCGAACTATTGAGTAGGACATGCATGGTTCTCCCCTGATTCCAATAAAGTGATGATTTGAAAAAGTGAAGAAACCCAGAGTTCCACCATTCCAAGAAAAAGACTGAGGCTTAATTGTTGTGAATAGTATGTATCAAGATTATGTCATTCAATTTGAAATAGCAAGACCCCATGCAGATTTGATATTGATGTCGTTTCATGACTTTAATGTTATTTTGGGTATGTATTGGTTTACTCGGCATCACACAGTTGTTAATTGCTTTACTACAGAAGTTGTATTTTGGTTGCCAAATCAACATAAAATCATATTTCATAGTGAAAGACAAATTACTCCAACATGTTTGATATCATTCGTCCATGCTTCTAAATTGATCAGGAGTGGATGTCAAGCATTCTAATTCATGTGTTTGACACTAGCATTTTGCAGGTAAAGTTCTCAAGCGTGCCGATAGTAAATGAGTTCCATGATATTTTCCCAATTTATTTACCATGGTTGACAATGGATAACAGACAAAGTTCGACATTGAGTTTTTAACTGGTACAACTCCTATTTCTATTTCATCATATAGAATGGACCGTTGGAACTAAAGAAGTTGCAAACTCAGTTGCATGAACTACCTGAGAAAAGATTTATTCAGCTTTGGGTATCATTTTTCATTGCACTAGTGTTGTTCGTTAAAAAGAATGATGGTACCTTGAAGTTGTGTATAGACTACCGATAGTTAAGTAGAGATACAGTGAAGAATAAGTATCTATTAACTCATGTAGATGATTTGTTCAATCAGCTAATGGGTACATATGTGTTCAATAAGATTGATTTGAGATCTTGCCACCATCAATTCAAGATAGCAGAGGCAGATATTGTAAAAATGGCATTCAAAATGAGGTACGACCATTATGAGTTTCTTGTTATTCCATTTGATTTGATGAATGCACCTGCTGCCTTTATGGCTTTAATGAACAAAGTGTTCTAGCTTTATTTGGATAAATTTTTTATCATGTTTATTGATAACATCTTGATTTAGTCGAGAAATATATCAGGGCACGAGCAACATATGAGAATCGTATCGCAGATATGGAGGGAGAAACAATTGTATGCCAAATTTAGCAAATGTGAGTTTTGGTTGGATCATATAGTTTTCTTTGGCCACGTTGTATCAACAGAGGGCATAAAGGTGGATCCTAAGAAGATTGTTGTTGTGGTTAAATGGGAACCCCCGGGGAACATTACCAAAGTCCGTAGTTTCCTAGGCAAGGCCAGTTATTATCGACGATTTGTAAAGGGTTCGTCTATCATTGCTGCATAACTAACAAAACTCCTCCAAAAATATGTTGATTTTTGATGGACATAAGCATTCCAACAAAGCTTCTAAGAACCAAAAGATTAGTTGACATCAGCTCCAGTACTTGCTAATCGTTGTAGTACTGTTGGATTCATGATTTATAGTGACGCGTCTTATTAAGTTATAGGTTGTGTTCTGATGGAACACGGTAAAGTATGAGCTTTCCTATCCTACTCATGATTTGAAGCTAGCAGCTATTGTCGAATCTAAAGATTTGGCAGCATTATTTATATAGTGAGAATTTTTAGGTATTCACTTATCATAAAAGCTGATGAGCAAAAAGAATTGAATATGAGACAATGATGGTGGTTGGAGTTATTGAAAGATTATGATTGAACTATTGAGTACCATCCGGGAAAAGTAAATGTTGTTGCTTATGCATTGAATAAAAAATCTAGCAGTGGCAGTGTAGCCTCCTTAAAGGTAAACATTCTACCTTATTTGCTTGATTTGAGAGCTGTAGATGTTGATCTTGATATGCATAATAATGGTGCTTTGGTGGCTACTTTTAAAGTTAGGCATGTGTTATATGAAAGGATTTAGAATTTACAAACTCGAGATCCTTTGATTGTTGAGATTATAGACAAGGTGAAACAAGGCAAGAGTGTTGAATTTATTATTCAACCTGGAGAAACTTTGATGATTAGGCATAGGTTTTGTTTACCAAATGTTGAAAATATTCATAGGAAATTATGGAAGAAGTGCATTGTGCACCATATGCAATGCACCTTGGATCTACCAAAATGTATTTAACACTAAAATGTTGGAGAATTTTGATCTATGCCTTAGTTGATTTTGGAGAGTGGAAGCGATTTGAAAATAAAGTGAAAAATGAACACGAAGAATTTAGAGTGGTTCGGCCAACTCGATGCCTATGTCCACTACCTAAGTTTCACCACTTAGGATTTCCATTATAACGGTGATTGATTCCGGCTTAATACAACAAAGTCAATACAATGAGGTTGATTCCCGACTCAACACATCAAGGCCAGCCCTCACAATGTTGTTTTGCTTAGGTTCACAACAAACCTCTAAAATGTTATTTTCTATAGAATTACAACAAACTTATCTCACACTATCTAAGTGTTTACAAGAGAATGAAGCTATATGCTAGAGTTTAATGGATGAATTTGATTCTTGAACTTTGGTCTTTAGCTTGATGTGGTCTTTATGTTGGTTGAAATTGATGACCATTTTGCACAATGATTTCTGATGTTGTTCAACATGTTTTTGGCCTTCTATTGATGTATTTATAGCTATTCCATCCAATATGACCATTGGTGAAGATAATCTAGCCGTTGGAGTTCATTTAATGTTGTTGTAAGCGGTTGGAACCTTGCTAACGTACGTTACACTACGTTCGCGTACGTTATCTGGTGATTTTCTCAGTTTAGGTACGTTGCCAATAACCTTATGTACGTTGATCAAGCTTCTGTATGATTTACATACATTGTGCATACACTTACTTTCATTATGAACATCTCACGTATATAATTCAATTCTCATGTACGTTAAGTGTGCTCCAGTGGCTTCTGCTTGGCTTCAAACTCGACTTACGTACGTTAGCTCTCCCTAATGTACGTTGGAAGCCTATTACGTACGTTACATGATGTATTACGTACGCTATTAACTTGCAGAGGCTTGTTTCGCAATTCAGAGCTTTCCAACGTGTTTCGCTTCAAGTCAAATGCTTTGCACTTCATCAAAACCTTTTATTCATCATCAAAACACATAAGGAACTCAAGGTTGATCACCGATGATCCAACAAGAGGCTCAATTTTTGTGGCTGCAAATGAAGAAAGATATTACTGAATTTGTTACTAAATGCCTCACTTGTCAATAAGTCAATGTTGAACATTAGGAACCAGCGGGTACATTACAATCGTTACCTTTTCCAAAATGGAAATAGGAGAGAATTGCAATGGATTTTGTTATCAGATTGCTGAAGAATCCACAGAAGAATGATGTTATTTGGGTAGTTGTTGTTCGATTAACTAAGTCAACTCATTTCTTGCCTATCAAATAGGCATGCACACTTGAGCAATTAACAAAGAATTACATTGATAATATTGTCAAACTACATGGCATACCAGTATCCATTGTGTTGGATAGAGACCCACGATTTACTTCTTGATTTTGGGAGAGTTTACAATGAGCTCTTGGAACTGAACTTCATTTTAGCACTGTATGTCATCCACAAAGGGATGGACAATCAGAGAGGACTATTCAGACACTAGAAGATATGCTTCGAGCATGCGTTATTTAATTCCAAGGTTTTTAGGATCAATATATTGCTTTGATGGAATTTGCTTATAATAATCATACGATAATAGTGTAAGTATGGCACCATACCAAGCATTATATTGCCAGAGATGTTATTAGGATGAAGAGGGTATGTGAGCATTAGAAAGCCCAGAGTTGATGCAGGAAACTATAGATAAGGGTTGTATCAAAGCTGCCCAAGATAGACAAAAGAGTTATATAGACCGACACCGCAGGGAGATGATGTACGAATTTGGTGACAAGGTATTTCTACGAGTTGCAACTTGGAAATAGGTAATCAAATTTGGCAAGAAAGGCAAATTAAGTCCATAATACATTGGTCCTTATGAGATACTTGAGTGGATTGGTCAAGTTTCTTATCATTTAGCCTTTCCACTATAATTATCAGGGATTCGTGATGTTTTCCATGACCGCATGCTTTGACGATATCAATTAGATCCTTCACATGTGCTTCAAAATGAATCAGTATAGATCAAATAGAATATAAGTTATATTGAGGAATCAACACTATTACTTGATTACAAGATCAAACACCTACGAAATTGATCCATTTTATTAGTTAAAGTGCTCCGGAGGAATCATTCAAAAGAAGAAGCAACATGAGAAACTGAGAAGAACATGAGATGCTCTTATCCCAATCTAGTCTCGGATTCAACTACTGAATTTTGGGATAAAATGCTTTAAAGGAGGGGAGAATTGTCACGACCATGACCAACATTGCATACATATGAGCATGCATCACATATAATGTGCATAGTTTGCATATTTAGTTGGCTTTGCATATGTTATAATCACATGGTCTATATGGTTTTAGAATATTTGAGAAGGGGTTACGAGAGTAATAGAGGGTTCAGAAATGAGGATATTAAAGAAGAGGACTAAATGGGTGGCTTGTTAAGTACAAAAGGGTGGTTGTATAAATATTTTTAGGGGGATATCCATGCATAATCTGAATATTTTAACAAAGTTAGGTGTCAAGAGCATGTGGAGAATATGTATTTGGAAATTGACATATGGTGAAATCTGTTGTGTCATAAGCAGGTGCCACCTCATGCTTAGGAGGTGCCATATAAAACCTGTTGTTACGAAAGTAGGATTCATTTCATTTCATTATCAGGTCACTTAGTTGAGAGAAAGTACGAGAAGGCAGAGCAAAGTGAGGAATAACACATTTGGTAAGCATCTTAATTTATGGCTTCTTGCACCTTATGCATCATAAGAGTGAAGTAAATGTTTCTCTTCATTCATACATGTTTAATATGCATTAGAACATGTATTTGGAGGTCTGATGCTAATTGTAACATGAATTGAGCATAAACACTTATGAACTGAAATATAGGTCTAATTGTGTCTAGATTTCAAGCTGTATCGTAACCTTATTTTGAGGCATTTAGAGATGGATGTAGTCAAAGTGTAAAACATGAAATTTTTTTTTTTATTTATGTGTCTAATATATATCTGTAAATTTTTAGCGGCTACATATGTGTATAACGGATATTAGCTAAGAATTAGTGTAAACAGGTCTAATATGGTAAAAACAATATTTGGATATTGTACATAGAGTTCATTTGAACGATGTAGAGTCTGGTTTTTGGTATATGTATTACCTTCTATGTGCATTATATGAGGTTAAAATTTGAGGATAACATGATTTCATTTGGTTGTCAACGGGAGATGAAAATGCAAATTGGCCAGAATGTGTAAATATGCTAGACTTGCATAACATCAGTTGATATTGAATGATGCACGCCTATAAGAGTAGTATAAAACTTATGATAATGTCTTGAATCATACCAGATATATCTTTAAGTGAATATTAGAAGTGTCAACATCAGATCATGCAACATTTGAGCATTGCAACCATATAACAGCACATACGCATTCTAAATTGAAAGGAAATGGTGTGATTATGTGTATAGGTGAGAAGGCATGTGGAGAAGCTCTAGAGATGAGTTAAGGGACTCCAACTTGATTTGTGTTATGAGTGAACCATTTACGTGCCTCATGTGCTATATTGTATATTGTGTGATATATTGCTATTGCAATGAACTGAAATGAGATATGTAGAATTATTGGTATTGGATAATGTTCATGATCTGAATAAATGCTATTGTTGAATTTTTATATGATATGCACTCAAGTATTGATGATATACGGGATGCATTATATGAGTTATTGGAAATAATATTTTGGAATGATACTGAGCTACATTGTGTATATGTGCTGCATTTGACTTCGTATGACTTAAAAAGAATGGTAAGACCAATTTGTTCAAGTATATGCAAATCTATTTGAAATATTGGTTATATGAGAAAGTAGATGGAACTAAGTGTTATACGTAGCTAAAACTTGTATGAGCTACCTTTAGAATCCATTCTACTATATTAGGCTGGCCAATGATTTATTTGATCATACCTATAGTTCAATTCTATCGTATATTGGCAAGATGTTCAGGTCGATTCTATTGGTATTGGAAAGATCCTTGAGATCTATTATGTTGGAAAGTCGGGGCAATACTTGACATATTGGACCATTACTGAATGAATGGACTTGCATTGCAGGGTAATTGTGTTTTGGATTGTTTGTTATATATTAGATTGGTTGTATATATTGTACCATTATATGCCGATTGATATATGTTGGGTTCCTCATTGAGTTGTAGCTCATATAAAGCGCAAAAGTTTTCCTTGGTATTAAAAGGTTAGCTTGTGTGACGATTTCTATGCTTGTAGATACAACCGCGATCACTCTCTCTACATGTGCATATAGGGTGTTAAAGGATGAGATCTTCATGGCTTATCATGTTTATACCAGGTCTACTAAACTTGAGTTGTTCTAAATGATACATATTATATTTGGTTAGTTCTATCGTATTTCTGTTGGTAGATTGTACTTATTGTAATCTTGTTGACATATATGAAAATATTGTTATATGTTATAGAGTCAGGTAAATATGTGTTATAGGAGCGTGGGTGTTACACTAAATGCTCAAAATTTATGGTTTAATCCCCTTGAGTTCAAGATCCAAAATGACATCCGTGGGAGATGTGTCTAGGTATGAAGGATGATCAATTAATCATGATCCTTTCTTTGATGACAGTGATTATGTGTATTGGAAAAAAAATAATGATGGTTTTCTGAAGTTCGATAGTATTTATGTATGGCAAGTAGTCAAAGATGGTACCTTAGAAGATGTAGATGATGCTGAAGTACTGGTAAGCAGGCAAGTGCACCTATCAAAATGTAGTATGCAGACCTGAGTACTGAGTGTCGTATCCTACAGATACTAAGAATACTAGTAATTACCGTTTCCCTATTATCTAGCCTACCAATTAAGCGGTGGATCAAATAAAGCTAATTGAGTACCGACAAGCAAACATAAAACAGAGCAACACAGAAAGATAAAGAACCAAGGAACCAAGATAAAAATATCATCCAGATGTTGAATACCCCTAGGACTTCCCAAACAAAACCTGACCTCATTACTCACTCATTTGTTCATTGGACCGTAGGAGTTCCTAATAAATATTAACCACTCTCTCGAGGCAATTAAACTCTAACGTCAAGTTGATTAACTGGAATCTCTTCCTAATTAAAACCCTCATGTTGCATTAACGATGGTTTGTGAACTCCCATGTTAAGTTTGACCTTAATTCGAAAGATTTACATAGACCTATCTCTAGGTTTGCGTGCAATTCCTCTCACCTATAAACGATTCTAAACATGCAATAAATCTCTCGATTACCAAGCATGTAATCAATATCAAACCAAAACGTCGACATAATTGATTCAACAACATAATGTATTATAGGCGAGTCACAAATCACAAACAAATGAGCAAAGCAACAAGACCCATTCATAAATTCATCCTAGGGTTCATTACATATAGATGCATACAAGATTAGTTCATAATTGTAGAGAATAAAACAAGAGAGAAAGAGGGAACCCATTGAGAATCCTCCAATCTTCAATAAATCCACCCAAACATGATGTAAATCCTCTCCAAAGACCTTCTCCCCTTGACCCCTAGCTCTCCAACTCTCTCCAGCTTTGTGTTTTTGTGCAAAATGGCAACATCCCCTGGTTTAACCCCAAAATCCCCTTAAATAGGTCAAAATAGGGCAGAATTCATGAAGCTGGAAAGACACGAGCAAAATCATAATTACACGACCGTGTCTTTGTCCCTCAAACCGTGTCTTGCATTAAAACTCCGTCGTTTCAACCCTTTTACGCGTTTGGTTCTAAAACTGGTAAGACGCGGATGCAATTCACATTACACGGCCGTGTCTTCCACTCCAAGGCCATGTCTTGCATTGTGAATGTGCACTTGACTCTGGTGAATAGGACACGAGCATGTCATGAAATTACACGGCCGTGTCTTGGGCTTCCAAACCATGTCCTTTCAGTGGAGATGCATTTGGCTCTGGCTAGAAGGACACTGACATAAATGAATATTACACGACCGTGTCTTATGATGACAGGAAGTGTCTTTGCTTCTGCACGAGTGTTTTGCATCCGGGTGAGCGTTTCGACTTGGGCTGGTCACACACAGATACAACAAGACCTTCCACACCTGTGTATTGGCTTCCAAGACCTTGTCTTTTTAGTGGTGCCTCAAACTTTGTTGTTTAATATCCGTTTTTTTTTGTTTTTGCTCAATTCTATCAAGACACGATCACATGACTTGAAAATGCAATTATGTACGATTAAAGTACCAAAACTCATCAATAATGCTTGAATAATAACAAAAACAATAAGAAATCAACGGTACAAATATGTATAAATGATCGTTTATCAGTTATCGCCACTAAGGCAAAGGTTATCACCACTAAGACAAAGGTTATCAGACATTGGTATACCAAGGCTGTGCTACCTCGTAGCTAGATGTCTCATATCAGAAATATATGAAAATACATATTTACCGAAAACATATGTAAATATATTTAAAACTAATAGACGTACAGAGCAGACAATTACTTATAGATAAATATAATTATTTTCAGAATAAAATATTTGACAGAAAATATTCTAAAATACTAAACAAAATTCTTATTTCAGAAAACTTACTTAAATTCAGATAAAATATTTATTACAGAAAATATATTTAATTTCAGAAACATAGTATATAGTACAAAAATAAATTTATTTCAAAATAAAGTATTTATTTCAGAATTCAAAATAATATTCAATTTTTTTATTACAGACAGGCATACAGAGTAGACAAATTATTTATTATAGAAAAAAATAATATTTAATAATTTATAATTTTACAGAAGGAAAAAATTATTATTCCAGAATTTTCATAGAAATAGAATTATTCATTAGCCGAATAATTAATTAATTCGTATTACAAAAATAAGTCCAGACACATCAAAAACTATACAAAGTTGAAGATATAGACTATGTGTCTGAAGCTGCCAAGCACTCATCTGGATATCGAGCTAATAATCTAATTGCTGGTTGCCTTGAAAACCGAACATAACTGACTATAGAATTTATTACAACAAATATCAGACATGGTAACCATGACATTACAAAAAATGTACAAAATGCAAATACATATGCATACACTCACTCGGCGACAAAAACCTATTTCAGTCAAAGATTTATCGCTAAGACCTTAAAAAACGGAATCTATGTAAAATTATAGTTTTGTCCCTGACATATGTAAAATTACCAGTTAGTCCCTGAGACATCGAAAAATTATGACTTAGTCACCAAACTTTTTTAAATTTACAATTTAGTACTCAAAGTATTTATAATTTACAAATTAATCCTCCAGATTTTAAAATTACAAACTTAGCCCCTATGTTCTTAAAATTACAAATCTGGCCCAAATGCCAAATATCATACCAGTCCACTATGCACAATATCAAGTTCAATCCTGAAAATACCCACTTTCGATAGGAAAATCACACTAAAAGGTCCTAAATCCCAAACTGTTCGTTACACAACATTTTCAATCAATCCAACTGATCCAAAATAGTCCATAGAACCTAAATCTATCATCCTTTTCATAAACATCATAAAACCGTCCATATTAATCCTTGAAAATTTGGATCAAAATACCCATATAAAAACAATCATCAAATCTTCAATCTCAAGTTAGATTCGTGTTTCCCAGACTTCAATTCGTAAAAATCCAACAACAACAAGCTCAAATTCATCTCGAACTCATGTCAAAACTGAAGCTTCAGTCCCCCTCAAACCCATTTTCGTTGCTCTATGAAAATAGAGAAATAAACATAAAAAAAGAAAGAGATATTCACCTTGGTTTGATGGAAAAACAGGAGAGGAAGCAAAAAGAAGAAGAGAAGGGACAGATTGTGAGAGAAATCGGGGTTTTGTGTTTCATGGGTTTCAGAGGAGGAAGAACAAGAAAGAAGGAAGAAAAAGGGTCTGCGGTTTTAAAAGAAGAAAGTAGAAACAACATCGTTTCAATTTTGTCCAGCACAAACACAAATGACAGCACCCAGGCGTGGACGACAAAACCCAAAAACACGTGTGAAATGACATGTCATTTAGACTGAACGACAAAGCTCACCTTTCAGCATTTAACACATGCGTTTTTGGCCACTTTTTCCCTCCAGAAATGTTCTCTTTTAATTTCAATCAATCACTACTAAATTTGAAAAATTTAAATCACTTTCAAAACACCCAAACAAAATCTTGAACAAAAAAAATTAAATTTTCAAATATTAAAAATTATTTTCCAAATTAATTAGAAAAATTGCCAAAAATTCATCAAAAATCAAGATATTACATCTAACCCGATTATCAAAGCCTCATACTTGGCTTGGTTGTTGGTGCAAGGAAAATTGAGATTGAAAGACAGTGAAGTTCAGACCCCAGTAGGAGAGACAATCACTATCCCTGCTCTTGCAGTTGTCTTTGTGCTTGAACCATCAAACCAAAGTATCGAAGGGGCATGCTCCAGGTGAAAAACGTTTAGCTATGGTTCACCAACCTCAGTTATATCGGAATTAGGCTAGTCTGCCAAGACCTGTACCTTGACTGCCTTCTGGGGTACGAATTGCAAAGAGAACTTCGTTAAAGCAATAACCCACTTACCTATTCTCCCTGTCAGCATGGGTCTGATCAGCATGTATTTGATGATATTGGAAGAGGACACTATGAGGACCAAAACGCCGATCATGTAATGTTGTAATTTTGTGCACTCAAAATATAGCATGAGACAAATCTTTTTAACAGGGGAGTATCTTGACTCGACCCTTTTCAAACAACGACTCAAATAATAAATTGCTTGTTTGTAACCTTTGTCATTGTTTTGAGTTAAAGCACACCCAATAGAATGCTCAAAAGCAGAAAGATACAACCTGAGGGGTCGTTCCTTCTTGGGGGCACAATCACATGTTGGTTGGCCAACTACTATTTAATCTTCTCAAAAGCTTCCTGGTGCCTTTCCTCCCACCTGAATTCCTCTTGGTTGTTTCACTTGAGCAGATCCGAGAACGCGTGAGTTTTACTAGCCAAATTAGATACAAAACTTCTATATAGTTTACCTAGCCCACAAAACATTGTAAATCTTTTTATTTGCCGGACGTTTAGCTCAGAGGATGGCTTTTGCTTTGTTCTCATCTACCTCGACTCCTCTCTAGTGAACAAGGAAACCCAAGAAATTCCCTTCTCTCACCCCAAAGGCGCATTTCATAGGATTTAATTTTAACTGATGTTTCCTAAGTCTCTCAAATCCTTGGCGTAGGTGTGCTATGTGGTCCTTCCATCATTTGGACTTGACCACCACATAATCGATGTATACTTCAATAATTTTCCCAATAACATCATGAAAGATCAGATTCATTGCTCGCTGGTAGGTTTCTTTGGCGTTCCAAAGGCCAAATGGCATCATGACCCATTCAAAAGTCCCTATGGCCCCGAGACACTTGAATGCAATTTTATGTATATCATCTCCTGCAATCGTAATCTGATTGTAACCAGTGAAACAATCCCAAAAATTTAATATTTCATGATCAGTGGTAGCATCAATGAGCATGTCACTGATGGGCATTAAATAAATATCCTTAGGAGTGGTGGCATTAAAGTCACTAAAGTCAATACAAACTCTAATTTTCCCATTTTTCTTTACTACAGGGACAATGTTTGCCAACCACTTTGTATATCTCGCAGGCCTAATAAAACCTACTTTCAAAAATCTTTTGATTTATTCTTTAACCTTTAGCTCAACTTCTTTGGACATTCTCCTAGGCGATTGTTGGACAGTTCGGTGATCTAATTTGATGGGGAGGCAGTGCTCAACTAAGCCCCTGCTCAAACCCAGCATGTCTTTGTAGTCCCACACAAAATAGTCTTTGTACTCGTTTAGAAAGGCTATGACTTCTTCCTTTAGGCTTCCTTCTAGTAGTCCACTAACAAATGTGATTTTGGGGTCGCCGTCCATACCGAGATCCACTTCAATCAGTGGGTCTTTTGCTTGCAATTTATCATCCTCCATTTTTTGTGGTGCCAAGTCCAATTCTTCCTATTGGATTGCATCAGTGTCCTCTAACTCTTCTTCATATACTAAATCTGCCCCACACTCTTGTATTGATTCAATGGCCGATAGTTGGTCCACGGCCCGCTGCACTGTGATTTCACAGATGACTGTTACAACTACTGCCATCCCTTCATTTATTGTGAGTTTTCTATCCATGGAACTATTGGATAACTAGAGATCTCCTCGGACTAACCAAAGGCATGATGTACTTATAAGTTTGTGGACCCTCTTTTCCTTTGATGTGGAAGATCCTATCTTCTAAAAACTATAAGGTGGTGGGATGCCCCTCTTTGTCCAACCCATTAAAAGTAATTGGTTGAATGTCCTCACGGTAGAAATAGGCATCCATAAAAGGCACCTCTGTTTTAAAGGGGTTTCCATCTGCTCTTACCATTTCCACTTTGTCATCGTGCCAAAAGAGAAGACACTAGTGGAGAGAGGAGGGCGCACATAAGCTTGTGTGAATCCAGTCCCTCCCCAACAAAACTTTGTAACTGGTTGTGGTTTTGATGACAAAGAAAGCACACAGTTTTGTCTTGGAGCTGTCTGTGACATCCAGAGGAACCAAACCCAGAGGTGTTGAGACATCTTCTGTAACAGCAGAAAATGACATATTAGTATAAATAAGATCTTCCTGTTTCTTACCCAAATTCAGTAACATCCTTTAAGGGATGATGTTTATAGAGGGACCATTGTCAATTAAGACTAAGTCTATAGGTCTGCCATTTAGATGAGCCTTAATGTATAAAGGCTTGGTATGCGGCGGTCCTCTAGGCTTATCGAAGACCAACCGAGGCTCTTCAGTGTCTTCCTGCTTGGGAACACTTCCTCTTTCGCTGCAACTTCTTTCTGCATTGGCACCTCTATTTTTTTTTTCAACTCCTCCTCTGGTACCTATTCTCTAGTATAATTCACGCTTCTAAATGCATCAGGTAAGACCAAAGAAGCCATGGTGGAATATACTACCAGTATTTCACCTACATTGAATGTATTTATTTTTCTAAAAGGAAATAGAAAGGTACCTCCACCATCATAGCTATCTACAGACTCAATATCTTCATCTTCAGTAGACTTCCTTCTAAATTTGGATTTTTCCTTAAACTCTTGGGCGACAATTGTTACTTTTTTTACAAGTTCCTTGTCCACCCCTCTAAAACTTTCTTCATCCGATTTTTCATTTGCTAATCTTTTAACGAGCCTCTTTCTTTGCAACTTCCTCTTCTGAGTTCTCGTGAATTTTTCCTTAAGGGCGGCCTTGGACCTGGAAATATACCAACGGTCTGGTTCCTCTGGTACCCGGGTGAGTACGGATTTGAGGTTCTTTTTGGCCTTATTTTCTGTCTGTACCTTGGACCTTCCTATGAGTTTTTTCCGATTCTGGTTCCAAGAACTCAACTTCTCCCATCACCCTTTTTTTCTGCGATGGATTCTTAAGATTCTTCTCCAGTTCGGTTTGGCTTCCTCCACCAAATGTTCCAAACTTTTTCCTTGGGAGGCCATTCTTTCTTTTATCAAGTCATCCCTTTAGATAAGTACTGACAACATTAACCGTAGAAATCCATGGGAAAGGGTTCTCATCAATCAACATGGCCTCCTCTGGGAATTTTAAGATTCTTTTGTTGATTCAGTCCTCAATCACATTCTTAAAAGTCCAACAAGAGTTAGTAGTATGAGACCAAGAACTGTGATACTTTCAATATCCTTTGCCCCTGAGTTCCTCTTCAGATGAAATTTTGTGGTCTATAGGCAATGAGATAAACTTTTCGTTGAGAAGAAAGTAAAAAAACTTTGAGGTCTTACCCACGTCGAATGTGTATTGCTGATTGTTTGTTTTCCTGTTCCCAGTTTTGGGAGGTGCTGTGGAACCTGCTGCTTTTATCAATTTAGGACATGTGAAACAACCAGTGGTCGCCATATCGGCTACGTAGACTTTTTTAGTTTTAGCATTGTGGACTTCTTTGAAATACGTCCCCATTTCTTGTTTCTTCCTTATGCTCTCTTCCATGAGCAGTTCCTCGTATTCTACCACTTTAGCGACCATTTTGTAAAAA